>CACRXK020016972.1:0-10959 GCA_902702795.2 Paramuricea clavata | reverse complement strand
AGTAACGTCTTGGTCTTAAAATCTATACCCAATTACAGATCTTAGATAATAATACAAAATAAATGTTTCCCAAAGGTGGCCAAACCAGGAAACATTGTTTCCCAGCCATGTTTCAGAAAGGTGGTCAAACCATAAACATGATTTCATTGTATATCAGATAAAGATCGGGGCTGCTCATGTTTTAACTAGTACTTAATAATATATACCTTACTTGTATTCTAGTAGGTCTTTAGTCCAAAATCTTTAAATTATTGTAACATATTTTAAGTAGCTTTTTTTATATACATGGGAATTAAAACAATTAAAAAAAATTCGCGCCGAGTAATCACTAGAGTAATAGAATTCGCTCAGCACTGGATGCGCAAATTTTAGTACTGCGAAATATAATTCGCGCGAAAAGCTTTGTGGTGTAATATGAGACAACTTGGTTCCCAGGCTCTTCTCTCTTGTGGAGGAAAGTGTACAAGAGGGAAGAGCCTAGGAACGAGGTTGAATATGAGACACTCATTGTTAGTAATGCAAATCAGTTGATTTATTAACGCATATACACATTTGACATATGTTTGAAGTTGTCCTGGTAACATTTAAAAAAGTCGAAAATGTCTTCATCTTCACCCTGGACACAACGAATAGAGGATCCATTTCAACTCTAGCTAAAATTTTGTTTGACTTACAAAGTAAAATGTAAAACTCACTCGTGCATGCCATTGCACTCAAAACCATACTATTACCCATTAACTTCTTATTAACCGAGCGCGATGTCTTTACAGAGAAATTTCGGACCGAGGTCTTTTTTGTACACTGCCGAGCCCGTACGTACGGCGAGGTTTGAACAAAAAAGACCGAGGTCCAATATTTCTCTGTACATACCGAGCAAGCGAGGTTGATAAAAAGTTTATTATATGGCATTTATATAGGCATTTATACTTGAAACAAACAAGAAATGCATCAGTTGAAATGCATATTAGTAACGTGGTACACATTTGGTCGAAGAAAACAAAACATAAATTGGTATTCCTTCATTCCGGACTAGTCCACCATTTCAGCGGAAGTGATGCAACTATCCTGTCCAAATTTCAGGCTGGTTGCTACCCATCGGTTCTTTTCTGCGGGTTTTTTCTGCATGAACGAAAGTTCAATTTCGCTAGCTATCAATTGACGTTTGTTCTTTTCGTTAAACAGGGTCACCTTGAAACAGATTTGACGTTTGTCGCCAAAAAGAAGTCCAGATGACAAAAATCAACGTGTTTATCAGGAGTGTGTTTCCAGTGCGTATATCACTATAACCACAATGCAAAGCGCTACGATAACGTAATAAGGGGAATCTAGTATTAAGCAATCCCATACACGTGTTTAAATAGTACATATATATCGATCATCGTCTCCCAGCAAGTATAGCCTATAATAACACAATATACAAGCCACAAAACTATTTGTTATTGTCAATCATAGTTGTTTATATTCGTATGCAATGAAATTATCCCAATTAATCTAAACTTTAATCTAATATTGAAATGCTAAATAGGTCAGTTTCCGACACTCACAATAACCTATACGTGGATTTGTTTTGAATATACCGCATCATGTTCTAGTTAATACTATCATGTTCATTGAACATAATCAAAACCAATACATAACAAAAGTTGCGTTCTGTTTGTCTCTGGCATATATTACAACTAAAACACATCAATGAAAGTTTTTCGTTGGTAAAACAGTTGCAGTGGCGACACTTCTAATTTCATTCATGGCAGGAAGATATCTCCAGGTATAACCTCCCAAAGTGAAAGCTTCAACAGATCTAACACGACCGGTTGTCTTTCCGCGTCCACCCATCACAACAATTGTATTGCCAGTAATAATCGCACAGCATCCACTTCTCTCTTCTAACATAGATGGCAATTCAATGGTGTTGCCCGTTTTGGAATTGTACATATAAACCTTTTTTGATTGGCCGTCTTTATCCGAGGAGCCTCCAATCAAAATTGCTTGATCCCCCCAACGAACACCTGCCATACCATATAGAGCACAGGGCAATGGAGGCATTTCTTTAAATTCGTTCGTACCAATGTCAAACTGTAACACACTATCAAGAAAATTATCATTGCTAGCACTATATAATCCTCCAAAAATCAAGACTTTGTGCTCAAGTGCAACCACGGTATAATATGTCCTTGCCGGCTCAGGTATTTTACACAACTGCTTACATGTGTGAGGTGCAGTGAGACAAAGTTCTGCGCAATTATCGGTCTTACTGCATATGCAAAACAGAACTGTCCGGTTCTGGTAAACTACGGAACGGAGGTATTTACAGTAGTAAGGAACTTTGGCCATAGATTCACCCCATTGCAGCAGACCTTCGTTCAAATTTAATACCTCAATTACACGACTATCACATCCGCCAGCGACAAATACTTGATTCTCGTAAACAAACGACGTTGCTCCTATTCGACCATCGTTCATTGAGGACACTCTTTCCCAGACATTATTCTTCCACGAAAATCTCTCGACAGATTTTAAAGCATTACCACGAATGTCCTTGCCCCCAGCTACCAAGATGTCTTCCATTAAGGCATTCGCTGCATGATTGACGGCAGATGAAATTTGAATGGTGTTTTCAAGGAAGCGTAATTTCTCAAACATCTGGACCATCAGCGCCTCGATAAACGCCTTTACATCTTCCTTGGATGCGAGGCCTTCTATTTTCTCTTTCATTGCTTCGATATCTTGCTCGATCTTCATACAGTTATGACAATTGACTTTCCTGTACTCGCAAACTGTGCTTTCGTGGTTAATAATCTCTCGCTTATTAATCACAATTCCGCATCCCTCGTTTGAGCATTTCACCGGCGCAAACCCACAGTTCTCGACGTGAGAATCCAACTCTTCAAGACGAATAAACTCTTGGCAACCTCGGTTAGAATAATCACACTTTATCTTAAGCTCAGATAAATAATTGCTCACCAGACGCGCTTTGCGAAGTGTTTTGACAGTCAAGTCCTCGTTACATTCTGGGCAGGTATGCGAGTTCACAGTTAAATGTTCAGTAATACAGCCACGACAAAATATGTGTTCATTATTTCTACACATCATTGGTTCCTTCAGAACATTGTAGCAGATAGAGCAATGAAAGTGGGCGTCGACAGCTTTCTCAAAACGACCATCTTCGTAGCCATATTTCTCTTCCGTCGGGCAACAAGCCATTCTCGAAAAGAAACAATGAATAATACACTTCTCGACTGAAAACACCAATCTAAGCCATGTGTTTACATATCTTTCATATTACAAGTCCAGTGTTCTTTAATACCGAATTTATTCTAAGGCTTTTAAGCTAGTAAATATTTTACGGTACATCTTCACATAAATTGGACTCCTCAAGAATGACAAACATTACGTACTTATATCAAACAACGCCTTCGTGTGTTGCTAAGTTAGTATCGTTTTGTGATGATGATATAGTTTACATATGAATAGATGATTGCAAAATAATCTCCCAAAACAAACAGCATAGGGAGCTTTAGCAAACAAAACGCAACGTCAATGAGGACGTGAAACATGCACATAAATAACGCCAATTTTTGTGCACATGAACATTAATTATGTAGCCAAATTTTCAAAACCACTAACATGTCACACTGAACACACAAAGCATTTGGACAAGACCAGTACAAAATGTTGGTCTAACAACGTTCAACATTGTTGGGTCTATTTGAACATTAGGTTTGGTAATGTTGACATAGTTGACTCATGTTGGAAGATGTTGGATCAGGTTTGTCAGGTTTGACTTTCAAGTTCAAAATTTTGATCCAACATCGTCCAATGCAGTTGGACCTACAAAATGTTGGACGGACTACGGAGTAGGAATGGTTTGAAAGTCTTACCAAACATTGTACATTTATTACCATCAATATTATAGCTGTATATATAAGGCACTATAATTATTAATATATGTTCAGTTCAAAGTATGCGGATTAAAGATCGTATACTATATATATTTTATACGCCGAATTTCGGTGGCGTGAATGCGATTAAGACAATAGTAAATGGTAATAATGAGATGATAAACTTCATTAAGCTTCAGCTTTCATTTAATATCTATCAGTCTTCACGCGACCGAAATTCAATCATATTCAATGTAGGCTTACGGAGTTACGCATCGTTGCGTTCAGCAAAGTGCTAGGCCATAATGGCCATTCAAATTCTAATAATAACAATAGATTATTTCAATACACTAGGGTGTATAAAAAAACGCAGCTTCGTAATTTCCTAAGAAATCCACTTTGCAATTCTTATAAGTAAACGCATGCTTTGAGGGATATTAGTGAGTAAAATAGTAAAACGAACCCGCAAACCAAGGGAGGTTTAGTAAAAGTTCCTCGGGATTCTCTTATGACTGTGGGATGAACACTTTTCATATAATACGCACGCGCAGAAACACATCTGCGTGTTCATTCTTTTTAGGCATGCGCATAAACGGAATTTTCTCCCACAATTGAAATGTTCAACATTGCGGAATAAAAACTAGCAAAGTGATTGTTCGAATGTGTGCGGGACGGTGTCGTCAGATACTGTCCATAGTTGTGCCGATGTTTTTGATGAGATATAACTCTCCAATGAGAGGTAATGAGGTACGCTTTTGTCTTCAAAATTTCCATCATCAAGTATACAGGGGAGAAGACAAAGAAATCTTTGGTTTTCAACTAAATTTTCCATGGAAATTTAGAAGGGAAATTTAGAAGACAAAAGCGTATGCACAGGAAATGAGAGAAATACATGATTAAACGCCCCTTTGGGTTGAAGGTCCTTGGGAATTGAAATCGAATTGCTAATAGATCATATTACTGTTGTTGCATGTACTGTACTTAATTTTGCTTTATGCACTCGCGTTTATACACCCTGTAGGCTGTATGGGCGGAGGTATGCAGTCTCTGAGTGCCCTCCAGTTCATAATGTAATAGCTATATATATAAAGGCAATATAATATATGATCAGTATCTTCTCAAAGTATGCAGATTGGTTAAACATAGTATAATGAGACATATGTGATCTACATGGTTAGTATTATCATAAATATAATTGCAACATTACAAAACTGTTTGTTTGTAGATAATAAAACCCAATACAACAAAAGTTGCATTTTGTTTGTTCGTCTGCGACATATATTGTCACTAATACACATCAATGAAAGTTTTTCGTTGGTAAAACAGTTGCAGTGGCGCCACTTCTAATGTCATTCATGGCAGGAAGATATCTCCAGGTATAACCACCCAAAGTGAAAGCTTCAACAGATCTAACACGACCGGTCTTTCCTCGTCCACCCATGACAAAAATTGTATTTCCAGTAATAATCGCACGACATCCATTTCTCTCTTCTAACATAGATGGCAATTCAGTGATGTTTCCTGTTTTGGAATTATACATAAACACCTTTTTTGATGGGCCACCTTTATCCCAGCCTCCAGACAAAATGGCTTGATCTCCCCAACGAACACCTGTCATATTTTGAACGGAATAGGGCAATGAAGGCATATCTTTAAATGTATTCGTGATGAGATCAAACTCTAACACACTGTCAAGAAGATCATCTTTGGTAGCACCATACAATCCTCCAAAAATCAAGAGTTTGTGCTCAAATGCAACCACGGTATAATATTCCCTTGCTGGCGCAGGTATTTTACATAACTGCTTACATGTGTAAGGTGCGGAAAGGCAAAGTTCTGCGCAATGATCAGTCTTACCGCATGCGCAAAACAGAACTGCACGGTTCTGGTAAACCACAGAGCGGAGGGTTTCACAAAGGTAGGGAAGTTTGGCTATAGATTGACGACATTGCAACTGCAGACCTTCATTCAAATTGAATACCTCAATTACATCACTATCACATCCGCCAGAGACAAATACTTGATTCTCGTAAACAAACGACGTTGCTCCCACACGAACAACGCTCATTGAGGACACTCTTTCCCAGACATTCTTCTTCCATGAAAATCTCTCAACAGATTTCAAAGCATTACCATCCCTGTCCTTGCCCCCAGCTACTAAGATGTCTTCGATTAATGCATTCAATGCTTGGTTGATAACAGATGAAATTTGAATGGTGTTTTCAAGGAAGCGTAATTTTTCAAACATCTGGACCATCAGCGCCTCGATAAACGCCTTTACATCTTCCTTGGATGCGAGGCCTTCCATTTTCTCATTCATTCCTTCCATTTTCTCTTTCATTTCTTGCATATCTTGCTCGATCTTCACACAGTTATGACACTTGACTTTCCTGTACTCGCAAACTGTGCTCTCGTGATGAATAATCTCTCGCTTGTTAATTTCCATTCCGCATTCCTCGTTTGAGCATTTCACCGGAGCAAAGCCGCAGTTCTCGACGTGAGAATCTAGCTCTTCCAGACGAATGAACTCTTGGCAACCTCGGTTGGAATAATCGCACTTTATCTTGAGTTCAGATAAAATATTGCTCACCAGACGCGCTTTACGAAGTGTTTCGATAGTCAAGTCCTCGTTACATTCTGGACAAGTATGCGAGTTCACAGTTAAGTGTTCAGTGATACAGCCACGACAAAATATATGTTCATTATTTCTACACATCACTGGTTCCTTCAGAACATTGTAGCAGATAGAGCAATGAAAGTGGGCATCGACAGCTTTCTCAAAACAACTATCTTCGTAGCCATATTTCTCTTCCGTCGGGCAACAAGCGGCCATTCTCGACTGAACACACAAATCTAAGCCGTGTGTTTGCTTACATATCTTTTTAATCTAGTGCCCCTACAATGGTCTTTAATACTGACTTTACTCCTGAGTCGTCACATAATTTGGAAGCGAGACAAAAAATTACATAACTTATCAAACAACGCCTTGGTAACTTTCTTGCTCAGCTGAGTTAGTTTCGTTTTGTGATTCAGGTATTTTAAATATGAGTATACGGTTGCACAAAAGTAACCACTAACCGGAACAAGTAATGAGGCGTGAGCAAGGTCGTCACCTCTATAAAAGACGTTTGCAAAATACAAAAGCCATGCGAGTGCAGCCGAGTAAGATTTGTCGGTTATTGTAACTCCTATACTTCCTAGCCTAGATCTTATTTTTCAGAATTTCCGATAGCTTTCTTCCGTGGAAAAATAACCAAACACAAAAGAGCACTGCATGATTTATATCTTATGATATATATACTCCTAAAGTGACGTCAGGTTCCATGCAAATCAGACCGAAGGTTTCCTTTGTGGCATCTATATTCGATAGTCCAAACATTTACAAGTAGCATTTCAATTGCCATAGTAACTTACTTACAGTGAATGTCAGAACTAATATAGAATTGAAAACAGCTGTTACAACATGACGACCCGCACGCCTATAAATTGAATTATCTTGAAGGTGTTAGTTACCACAGCATTATTAGTCGAGGTGGTAAGAGTGGTGACATGTATAATGAATTTATAGTGAAATAATTTATGCGTGCATGAAATTTAACCCCATAGATATGATGTAGCAAATAACTAACTGAGCTAACATACAAACCAAGTTGTTATCACCAATTCATAATAATGTTAGCAGACAATGCCGCGCAAAGTTCAAATTGCGCCAAAATGGTCTGAAGAAGAGTGCATTCTGCTTGACAATCGTGTGTATGGATTCAGGATGGAGATCAAGATCGAACAAACTGGCAATATTTTGATGGCTGCTTATTAAAGAATAAAGATTAAAGATTAATGCGAAGTATTTTCAATCAGTAAGGTTAGGTAATAGTCAAAAGGCTATAGCCTATAGGTATTGCAGCACGCATCAGTTATTATTTCTTTAGTATACAGTATGCTAGATACCACGGCTTTCAAGCAGGGCTATCACAACCGCGAGTTGATTGTACTATATTCGTTATTTAATATACTCATTTCTATATTTTGATACAAGGTAGCTCAAGACAAATAATATTTATTTACATATATATACCGGGTGGCGCAAAAAAAGTTCAGGCGTTTGATCTACCATAGCGAAAAAACTATAAGAGCTATACATCGCTCAAATAAATGTAGCTGTATTCATAAAAGGCTAACTTAAATTTTGATAGGTTATACATGAGATATCACGAAATATTGACTGAGATATCAGCGTTCAAATTAAACTTGCGTAAGCATTTTCAAAAGAATCGAAAATTAGTCTAAAATGGCCCATTGAACTAAATTTGATATCATTCTCATTAGACATTACGCTGGGCATCGCCAGATTATTTCCCGGGCGAGCTAGTGATGAGTAAACGCGGAGATGAGCCGTACCCCTGGCTTTCAGATTTGACAATATCCAATATTTTTGTGGCTATACCTATAGAGTATAGTTGAAATATCAAATTGGGAGTATGCCACATCGACAGCGCTAGGTTTTGGAATAATATCTAGAATACTTTTAGTGAAAACTCTTGTGTCAGAAAGATGTCCCATCTTTTGCTGACAGGTTATGAAGATGTCCCATCTTTTCTTAACCAGCGGAAGCTTAAAAGGAGTCTATAATATTATTCTTTACACCACGCTAAGTTAGAGTAAAGCGGCGCATGCAGCGATAGCGCTAGGTTTTGGAATAATATCCAGAATACTTTTAGTGAAAACTCTTGTGTCAGAAAGATGTCCCATCTTTTGCTGACAGGTTATGAAGATGTCCCATCTTTTCTTAACCAGTGGAAGCTTAAAAGGAGTCTTATATTATTCTTTACATCATGCTAAGTTAGAGTAAGTTGGAGTAGTGCTATAGTTTTTTGAATAATATCTAGAATACTTTTAGTGAAAACTCTTGTGTCAGAAAGATGTCCCATCTTTTGCTGACAAGTTATGAAGATGCTCCATCTTTTCTTAACTAGTGGAAGCTTAAAAGGGGTCTTCTTATATTACTCCTTACAATGCGCTAAGTTAGGGTAAGACGATGCAACTAGTGCTATAGCTTTTTGAATAATATCTAGAATACTTTTAGTGAAAACTCTTGTGTCAGAAAGATGTCCCATCTTTTGCTGACAGGTTATGAAGATGTCCCATCTTTTCTTAACCAGTGGAAGCTTAAAAGGAGCGGGTGCAGCTATAGTGCTATCGTTTTAGGAATAATCTCTAGAATACTTTTAGTGAAAACTCTTGTGTCAGAAAGATGTCCCATCTTTTGCTGACAGGTTATGAAGATGCCCCATCTTTTCTTAACCAGTGGAAGCTTAAAAGGTGTCTTATATTATTCTTTACATCACGCTAAGTTAGGGTATAAGGCGGTGCAGCTAGTGCTATAGATTTTTGAATAATATCTAGAATACTTTTAGTGAAAACTCTTGTGTCAGAAAGATGTCCCATCTTTTGCTGACAGGTTATGAAGATGTCCCATCTTTTCTTAACCAGTGGAAGCTTAAAAGGAGTCTTATATTATTCTTTACATCAGGCTAAGTTAGAGTAAGGCGATGCAGCTTGCGCTATAGGTTTTGGAATAATATCTAGAATACTTTTAGTGAAAACTCTTGTGTCAGAAAGATGTCCCATCTTTTGCTGACAGGTTATGAAGATGTCCTATCTTTTCTTAACCAGTGGAAGCTTAAAAGGAATCTTATATTATTCTTTACCTCACAACGCAGGCCGGGCGTAGATTCCGTAGATTAGCTAAGACAATGGTGTCAATGCAGCTATTGTTTTTGGAATAATATATACATTTGATATATACGTTGGTGAAAACATTTGTACCAGATTCATGTCCGCACTAGGGCCTACAGGGAAAGGCGGTATAATTATATAACTTTATAAGTCAGTTTCTTTATTATTTAGCCATAGAAAACTTACGCCTTTGAAGCCGGACTTTTTATACTGCCAAGATCTAAAACGGCAAATATGTTCCGTGGTCTTGACATTGAATTATCGTGCTATTGTCTAAGATACCAAGAACGTTTTGTTTTACAACACACAAGTCTTAATATTACATATTATACGCAGCCTTATTACACATTGTACGCTATATAGTATAGCCTCCTGGCCCTAGGCATAGTTAACTATGCCCTAGGT
Organism: Paramuricea clavata; assembly: GCA_902702795.2. Lineage (NCBI taxonomy): Eukaryota > Metazoa > Cnidaria > Anthozoa > Malacalcyonacea > Plexauridae > Paramuricea > Paramuricea clavata. The sequence continues at coordinate 940 of CACRXK020016972.1, read as the reverse complement.
GACTTGTCAACAGTCAGCATTGTGACATATTTGTACACTTTTATTTTAATGCATAACAGAAAATTAACTTATTACTTGCTTGGTTTCACACTGCGTCTAAGCAACTGAACCTGGATTGATGACATCTTATAGCGGTAATTAATAATGCGATTAGCGTTGCTCGCTTCCTGAAGTTGCAAACTCAGTTTGCAGATCCCGCTGTTTTTCAAAACGTGCGGGTCGTCATGTGTTTGTTGACGCTACTAACTAACGGTTTGCTGACGCGTGTGTTCGTTTATCGCGCGCGTTCGTTTGTCGCGCACGCTCTCAAATTTTCTCGCGTGGAATTTCTTTGCGTGGCCGCACTTCACAAATATTTCTGATCTTCAATTAAGAACTTTATTTGCCTTTAAAAGGCAAACTATATATATATATATATATATATATATATATATATATATATATATATATATATATATATATATATATATATATATATATATATATATATATATATATATATATATATATATATATATATATATATAATATAGCCCGAAATGTACTTTTCTCCGACCAAAATGCGAAAAAACAAATACTGTAAACATAAAAACTTGAAAACACTGGCCAGAGCTACATTCAGCTATATTCTTCGAAAATATATACAAATATAAATACTACAACGTACAATTTGTCCTTATAAACATAATATAAAAACAATACCTTATAAATTGCTTAAAGAGCATGTAAAGTCCGTTCTGCGCATATACGTTCTGGCAGGTTTACATTCCAATGGTCGGGACCCGACCGTTGGAATGTTATTAATATTTCGTATGTTTTGAACTTTCTTGTATTGAATCTCTAGCGGATTCATTTTATTACAAGCATAACGAACCAGAAAAGTGTTAAAAATTCAGTATAATAATTAATATATATCTATAATCATATTTTACAACTGTAG
>CACRXK020016969.1:0-10019 GCA_902702795.2 Paramuricea clavata | reverse complement strand
AATCTCGGTTAAATATCTGGCGTCTTAAATCTTTTGTAATCCAGGGAGATTTTCTATTCCTAATTCTCCTGGATCTAAGTGGTGCGTGCTTATTTATGGTTTTCATGAGCATTTTTTTCCAGACATTAAACATTTCGTTGGGTTCCTGGGAGCAATAGACACTATCCCAGTGGTTTAGTTCAAGATCGCTTAGAAACAATTCTCTGTTGAAGTTCTTCATTGTTCTAGCATCTATCGTTCTGTGGCCCCCTCGTATATAGTTAGCCTTACGTATCATATATATTAATGAATGGTCACTAATAAATACGTGTATGACACCAGACTTCACAATATTTACAGGTGTATTGGTTAGTCATAAATCGATCAGGGTGCTACATGTAGCAGTAATTCTTGTCGGTTCGTTTATTAATTCTTTGACATCGTATATATCAAGTATTTCTTTTACTTTATTCTTGCTCGGTGACTCAGTTGTTGGGGTAAAATCAACATTTAAATCACGAAGCAGAAAATACTCTAAATTTTCAACATCGAACGATCCAATCATTTGCTCGAATTCGGCAAAATAACCAGTAGGTAAATCTGGAGGTCTATACCATGTACTAACTAGGATAGACTTAGATCGTGGTTTTTAAATTTCTACAACTAGATTTTCGAGAGTTTCAGATTGTAGATTATGTCGTATTTTGTAATTATTAATATTACTTCTAATTTAATGCAAATGCCGCCACCGTGATGGCCATTTGTACGTCGATCTTTTCGAATGATTTCAAAATTTGGTATATGGATTTCATTGTCATTAATTGATGAATCAAGTTTGGTCTCATTGGTTGTTTACCATTTACATGGAAATTCCGGTGATTCCATACGGAAAATAAATGGAACAACCATATTTTGACGGCCCAACCGGAACTTTTCCGGAATGAACGGTTTGTTTGAAAAGGTTGTCCTCTCTTACCGATTGGAACGTTTCAACCGGTAAATGTTGTTCCATTTACATCTTTTTTATTTTTTCACCAGTTCCAGCCTCTTCTCAATTTAACAATTGAAATTATTAAATGGAAAGCACATAATCCGAATGCGATTTTCTATCCGAAAGTTCGCTTACCATTACCACAATTTGAAACCAGATGGGGTTTCCATGTAAATGGTAAACAACCATTAATACATAATATGTCTACTTTATTATTACTCATAAATACTCGTAATTCATCTATATGGGCAAATAAACTATTTATATTCAAACATGCCATAGACATGCCCCGATGAAATGGTATTTTTTCTAAATTATATAATGAGATATTTGAATAATTTGATTCGTTTGACTTACCCAAGGTTATCGACGATTGGTCATCTATACTTGGCTGTATTTCAGTATTAGCTACAGGCTCCCACACGGCGTTGTCCTAATGTTTCCTATTATAAATAAAATCAGTAAAATTGCGTGCCATCTTGATTGTTGCCACTTTATTTAGATGGATTCTGCTTTGGTTTAAATGCTCGGGTGTGATGCTCGTGTGATCGATATATTTCCAATGTTTCTGAATGCAGGTTTGTTTGAGGACTTTATTAACATCGCTGACTTTGCGTGTTAGAAACTCGTCATCAGATCGTGTTATTAAGCTCGAGATTGCCACCTCCGTCTCTGGTATGCATTTTTTTACTGATTCGCCCAATTTAACAATCTCTTCCGCACAGCGCTCCGAGTTTTCACGACTTTTTAGGCAATTTGTTCCGACATGGATAATAAGCTTATCGGGTTTCTTTCTTAATATCGGTTTTATATAATCTGTCATATCTAACGTGGTACTTCCGGGGAAGGCAGATACTTGAATTATATTTGCTTTTCGTTGACATCTTATAACCGTTGACATGTTTAACCATGGAGTCACCCGCCACTATCACTCTTGTTGGCTTAGTGCCTGGATGGCTTTCCTCAAGGTCGAGGTTCTCATCATTTTTGGTCTGATCGCTTGGTCCAGCTGTCTTTGATGGTGCGCTTCGGGTTTCTTGCCGCATACCTACGTTTGTTTTAGCAACTAATTTCTCAGCATCAGATCTTATTGGTGGTTTATTTTGTTGCTCTTTCTGCTTCGCATTTTGTTTACGTTTCTTCTTATTATTATTTTTCACTTCAATCCACGGATTTTTATGGCCGTCATGGTGGTGGAGTTTGTATTTTTATTAAAACTAATTTAAATTCAGACTTCGAGAAGATCTATCTGGTGAAAACCTCGAACTCCTTGCTATTGAAATTTGTAAACCTCACTCAAGTCCGTTTCTGGTAGTGCCTTGGTATAGACCTCCTAATTCTCCAATGTCTGTTCTTTCTGCATTCCACAATGTAATTAATAAGATTGATGTTGATAACACGGAATTTTATTTATTAGGAGATTTTAATTGTGATTTATTATCAGAGAGGCTTGACAGCAATGCGAGTGAATTCCTCAATATTTCTAATATCTACAATCTTTCCCAGATTTTATCACAGCCTACTAGAATCACTAACACTTATCGATCTCTGTTTTACAAACTATCCTGACAAAGTAACAGTGTCTGGAACACATTCATTGGGTATTAGTAACCATTCCTTGATCTATTTGATTCGTAAATCTAATCATCAAGTTATCGATACAAATTATCCAGTCACTAGGAGACAAATGAAAAATTTTAACGATGAGGAATTTTTAAATGATATCCGACAAATAAATTGGTCCGATATAAACTCACAAAACAATCCTAATATGTGGACAGCCTGGTTCACCAAATTTTCAGATATTTTGGACATTCATGCTCCTGTTTTAACCAAAAGGCTTAGATGTAAAAAATCTCCGTGGATTAACTCATTGCTAATTCATAAATTACGCGAAAGAGACTCTCTCAAAAAACGTTTTGATAAAAATCCTAACGATCAAATTTGGTCTCGATATAAAAAAGCTCGCAATGAAGCTAATAAGCTTATTAAAAAGTCGAAGCGAGATTACTTCATGAAGCGGATTAATACAGCCAAAAATGATCCAAAGAAAACGTAACGACTTATTAATGAACTTTCTTCACGCAAAGCCAATGCAACCACAAATGTGAAAACTACAAAACATGACGGAGCAGAGATCACGAATTCAGCTGATATAGCAAATGCTTTCAATACCTACTTTACTACGATAGGCGATAACCTTGCCAACAATTTACCTAGCCCAGACGTAAATCCTATTTCTTATATAAACCCAGTCAATAGCTCATTTTCGTTTGCTGAAATAAATGTTGAGACCGTAATCAAAACTCTGAAATCCATTAATCCTAATAAAGCAACTGGTCCTAATAATGTTCCTTGTAAGGTCTTGAAAATAGCTGCCGAGATTTTGTCTCCATCACTCAAGGCCATTTTTAATCGCCCAATCCCCATGGGAATTTATCCGAATGATTGGAAGATGGCTAGAGTTTTACCTATCTTTAAAAATGGGGATAAAGGTGATCTCGGCAACTATCGACCTATTTCAATCATTTCTGCAAATTGCTAAAAGTTTTGGAAGGCTCATTTATGACCAATTTTATGCATATTTAACTAATAATCAGCTTATCAATCCTTATCAATCTGGCTTTAGGTCTAATTACAGCACCCTCACTTCTTTACTAGAAGCAACTAATAACTGGTGTGTCAATATCGATAGAGGTCTTTTAAACGGCGTAGTCTTCATTGACCTGAAGAAGGCCTTTGACACTATTGACTATAACATTTTACTTTCAAAGTTGATCATGAAAGCATATGGTGTGGATGACTTGGCACAATCTTGGTTTAGATCCTATATTTAACTGATCGTAGGTAAAAGTGTTTTGTTAACGGTCAGTTTTCTGGTATCTCTTCTACATCCAAAGGAGTTCCTCAGGGTTCAATAATCGGGCCTCTGCTATTCTTGGTCTATATCAATGATCTCCCAAACTGCCTGAATAAGGGTTTCGCAAGGATGTTTGCTGACGATACCAACCTAAATTTTAGTAGTGATAATTTATCTCACCTTGAATTTCTGATGAATTCTAGTCTGATTAACCTAAACAGATGGTTAATAGCCAACAAATTAAGCTTGAATATTGCTAAAACTGAGTTCATGATCATTGGTTCACGTCAGCGTTTAGCAACTTTTAATAATTACGAGCCAAGTGTCTTAATTGGTCGACAATGTGCCAGTGAGGAAAGTTAGTTCAACTAAAACCCTAGGGCTAACCTTGGATGAAAACCTTACTTGGAGAAACCATGTTGAGGTCATCACTAAAAGATCTCTTCTGGTATTGGAGCTTTAAAACGGGTGCGCGGGCTGATTGACCAGGAAACTGCTATTAAAGCCTATAAAGTTTTTATTGAACCATACTTTTCCTATTGTGCTGCAGTATGGGACGGCCTCGGAGTAACTCTAAGTGATAAGCTTCAAAAACTTCAAAACAGAGCAGCTCGTGTTATTACCCGTTCTTCTTACGATATTTCATCTAGTCAACTTCTAGATCAGCTGCAGTGGAACACTTTGTCGGTTAACCGTCAAAAGCAAAAAGCTGTTGTTATGTTTAAAACTCTTAATGGTCAATCTCCCCAGTACTTACAAGAATTGTTTTCATCCAGAAATTGTCAATATTTACTAAGAAATTCTAATGGCAAGTTGTTTATTCCTAAGCCCAATACTGATTATTATAAGCTCTCCTTCAGTTATAGTGGAGCATCACTATGGAACTGATTGCCTCAATCTCTTAGATTATCATCATCCCTCTCCTCGTTTAAAGGAAGTGTAAAATCTCTATATTCTTCCAGTCTTACCGACTCCCACACGGCAACCAGGTAGAACAGTACCTCTCCTCTTTTCCTTCTTCCCTTCAATCTTGTCTTCTTCCTAACTTATATTAATTGCTTTTATTTGTAAATAGCTAATTTTCATAAATATGTAGTGATGGTTCTCCGTGTTCTTAATAAAGTCATGTATGTATGTATGTATGTATGTATGTATGTACCCTGGTGTAACGCGAGCCACAAGTTTATGAAATAACTTCTCAATCGACAATAGTCTATTGTTTTACTAGTATATGTTTCAATCGACTATGTCGCTTGTGAGATCGAGTAATATTGTGTAATTAAAATTTGCAAACTAAACTACATTGGTTTGTTAATTTATAATTACGAATTGTGGTAATAACACGGACACTGTTTCTTATTTGTTAACTGTAAACCTTATCTTTTCAATCTCTCCTAATCTTAAAGGGATACGGCAATATATATTTTTTTATTATTTCATTTGGAAGAACTTTAAAAAAATTATATGTAAATCTCTTTTACTGATTTCGCCTAACTTTATTATTTCTTGAGGTATTTGAACAGAAAAAATAACAAATCAGCGAGCTTTCCGCCATCTTGGATTTTGGAGGATATGCATGTGACATCATAATTAAGCAGGGTCACGCAAGAATTTTATCCACAGAGCAATTGGTTATTATGAGCCCAAAATCACATACTTCAGTAACTATTTGAAATAAAAACTGTCTGACGACTTTTCAAACAAGACTTAAAGGGGCAATGTCACCGATTTTTGAGCAATTCCAACCCTCGCAAATTTCGCCCAAAACTGAAAAAGAATGATTGTGAGCACAAAATAAAGCAATAACAGACACAAAAAGCATATACAGAAGTCTGGATGGGCAAGATTACGCCAGGATTGAGATGGATTGTAAATGGCATCTTGATTAATTGTTGGCAGACACTTTTTCAAGTTTTAGTCAATTTTTATGAAAATCTCAGTTACATGTTGCGTGGGAGTTCAAAGTTGTTTAATATGACTCCTATATCATAACTTAATCCATTTACAATGTTTGTTTTTAACTTTGTAGTTGAGTTTTTGAATAAAAGCCATTTTAGGTCAAAAATCGGTGACATTGCCCCTTTAATGTTATTTGGTCATTTAGGCTAACCCTGCCTTTAACGTTACTAAAATCACCGATAATGAGATGAAAATTAATCCAAGATGGCAGACAGCAAATTATTTTAAGTCAAAATATTTCAAGAAATAATAAAGTTACGCAAAATCGGTAAAGGAGATTAATATATCGTTTTAAAAGTTCCTTAAAATGAAATAATAAAAAATATATTGCCGTATCCCTTTAAACCCCTTCGTATAGCCAGTCGGATACTATATAACCCTAACTCCAACTAAAGCCGAATCCTAACCTCAACCTAATCCCCGAGCCGACGGCGTAAAGCGCCGTGCGACGCCGTGCGAGTGTACTAATTCCCCCCGGCTATTTACACCCGGGGAAACGAAAGCATTAGCGAAGTCTAAAGTTCACCAATTACCGCGGGCGCGGGTCACCAACCGCGGGTGGTCATCCTCACTGATCTCAAAAATATGGCGGACTGTCATGAATAGCGAACACTGTGATTGGTCCAATTTAAAGTTTGCATTATAACGACTGCATGACGACAGCGAAATAGCAAACATTTCTTGATTTGATGATTGAAAAATTTCTTGCAAATATATTTCATTTTTGTTCGCATTCTGGCAAGATTTTGTAAATTTCAAGAAAGAAAGGGCGAAAGAATTGGCTAAAAGAAGGGAGCCGACGTTAACGAAGGTAAGTTTGTTTCAGTAAATATTGATTTCATAATTGCTTTAAAATCCGACGGCTTTTGCGTATATGAAACAACTAAACAAGACAGCATATAATTTCAGTGTATCTTTAATATTGATTCCCTTTTTTATTATATTGATTTTTTAAATAAACTAAAGAAAGCAAAGTTATTTGTATATTGTCAAAGTTTATCGATAAAGCCATTTAATTAAAGGCAGTTTAGTTTTATAAAGAACACTTTAAAACGTTTTGCGAAACATTTGTACATGTGGTTGAATTTTACCTTAAATTGAAACTTATATTACGTATAATAACATACCTAACATATAAATGTTGGGAAATTGATAATTTTGTAATTAAAAGTGATACTTTTAGGCAATTTTTCATTTGTAAGAATATTCTTAAAAAGTTATCGTGTTACCATGACAACTACTTTAGATACTTCATGTTCGAAAAATGCAATGGTTTTGTCAGCAAGGCGAGGGTTTCTGCATGCATGTATTTTCTAGTCTTAACCTAATCCTTATCCTGTGCCTAATCTTAATTTAGTTAATCCTAACTCATTGTGTTTTCTTTTCTTAGAACTGTATTTTCAACAAGAAGTATGACAACACCTCACTTCGTGTATTCTACGAAGGAAATATACGTCCTTATGGTACTGATACTTGTAGCACGTGGTACTTTACATTTCATGGTGCAGAATGAACAAAACCAGGGACTATTGAAGGAGTTTTCTACGTTTTATCCACCCAAGTCAACCCCCATCGTCACCGCCACATTGAAGGCTACTGTAACAAAGTTCCTAAAGGTCACATACGTGTGGGGTTCTGGATAGGAAAGTGTGAGAGTGGTTATAATCTCGGAAATGGTGATACTGGTTGGAATTCCATTTCTCTTATTGTGATTGAAGAAGTACCACATCCTCAAGCTTAATGTAGTTCAAAATCCTACACCAGTAGAAGAAGTAAACTCTTGCAAGTTATATTTCTTTAATTGCCAGTATTGCTTTTCGTGCTAATAATGTATTCTTTAAATGTTGTTTGTCACATAAAAAGTGAAAATTTAATAAAATAGTTCCTTCAGCATTTCAGTTTTTTGCTAAATTCGCAAGGAAACAAGTCTCTCCCAACATTTTATACAGCAAGAACAAAAGGGCATATAAATAAGGTACCAAATTGTCTTTAATAAGAAAAAAGAATAAATATAATGCAATATATATATATACGTCAAAATTTGTAGAACGCGATGGGTTATAATGAATTAAAATTTACAGAAAACAGATTTAAAGATTAATTCTAGAAGCTGTCAAAAATTATTATAGTGTTCTCCAATAAAAGCTTTGCTATAATGTTTCCATTAACGTTGGTTTAGCAAGTATAGTTTATGGATAAATGCAAGTGTAAATTAACAAGTCTTAAATCATTTTATTACCCCGGAACCAGAGGGTATTTATTTTCGCCTGTTTTGAATAACCTCTGGTGAAATTGGCGTAGTTTTTGGGTTCACATTCCACACATAACTTTCAAAAATGGAAGCAAAGAGTTGATTGGCTGCTGACTATAGGTTCGATAGACTACGTGTTCTGATTGGATATTGTAAAAATCATAGCCTGTTCGCAGGGGTTAGATGGAAAACACGGAGTCGGAGTTCCGGAGTCGGAGCCCCGGAGTCGGAGTCCCGGAGTCGGAGTCCCGGAGTCTGACGTCATAAAAATATGGAAAACACGGAGTCATATGGAAAACACGGAGTGTGACGTCAGAGAAAAATATGGAAAACACGGAGTCTGACGTCATAAAAATATGGAAAACACGGAGTCATATGGAAAACACGGAGTCTGACGTCATAAAAATATGGAAAACACGGAGTCATATGGAAAACACGGAGTCTGACGTCAGAGAAAAATATGGAAAACACGGAGTCTGACGTCAGAGAAAAATATGGAAAACACGGAGTCTGACGTATTGTCAGCGTGAAATATGGAAAATAGTAATTAAATAATATATAATTTATGCGAATATAAACAAACGGACGAATTTATAATATAACGAATTGGAAATTTTCTGCACTAATTCTGGTATTTCTCTAAAATGTCGTGAAAATATGGATTGTTTATTTTTAAATACAATCAAGCAAATAATATTGTTTCTCTTGTCGTGTGACTTGTTCAGTTGTACAATATTTGAAGTGATTTTAAATTTTTAATGCGGATTTTGTTCACCTCACATTGGTATGTTGATAAAAATATAGTTTATATACTTACCAGATGATCTTGATACGCGGAAAAGTACTGGCACTAGTTGTCAAATAGAAATCCATTTTGTGATTAAAACAACTGAATATCTCCTGTAATATACTTTATTTCGATTCCATATTTTTGTCAGAGCTATAGTTCTCATAACCAAACATAATTACAAAATTTCAACTAGTTTCCTAAAGAATAACGAAAAATATAATTGACTGAATACATCAAAATGGATTTCTATTCGGACAACCCTTTCTGAGCGCTGATTGGCTAAAATACGAACACGAGATCACCTGGTAATACTGCTAGAATATTTCATAGTCGATTTACATGTAATATTTATAGCACACAAAATCTTGACACAAAACAGATATGCTGCTTGGAAACAGCGTGCAATATTGTTATTTACTAATAAATAGATGCAGCCAGCCAATAATGGCATTAAAAAAGTTTTCAGGTGTCCAAAAAAAATACCTGCACTATAGTGGTAAGTCCATACCAAGTTAATATCTCTAACATATAAGTTTTAGGTTTTTATATATCAAGCCATTGATAGTTGAGTGATCAAGATAGGTATTTATAACTGACTATTTGTTCCAGGCTTAATTGCATGATACCATTGTAAAATCGTCTGGCGTTAGGCAGAGTAAAATATAAAGTAGGGTGTACATCTGGGCACATATATTGCCACTTATAATTGAAGGGTTAATATAGAAATTTTGTATTTCATAAAGTATTACAATGCTTTTGAAAGGGATAATTTTAAGTGAAACCCACCTGTTGTGGACTTAAAATAAAATTGTGAACTGATGATCGATGCAGAACCACTGGGATAGGGATATTGCTAGGAATACTGCTAGGGATTGTGGCACACTATAAAATTAAGAAATTTACGGATTGTTTCATTATAAACACTGGAATGCTCATACTGGATGGTTGTACAATAAGCAAAATTTGCCTTAGTAAAGTAAGCCAGTATCTAGGCTGGCTTACATTACATATAAACATCCCCTATAATCCTATACTATAGTTGGAAAAAATTAAGAAGTAAATTTCCCTTCAATATATGCAATTTGTAGTTATAGTTGTATATATATAGGCACAAAAATGGCTGAAATAGTTTAAAATTCAATAAATTGGGTTGACATGAAAATATTCTACCAACTGTTTTTGTAGCCAT
>CACRXK020016967.1:0-10962 GCA_902702795.2 Paramuricea clavata | reverse complement strand
GTTAGGCAACTAAAATTATTTAAAAATTAGATCGCCTTTCCATGTAAAATTATTTACATTGTAGAATAGAAAAGAAGATTTTTCTATTTTGCTTTCAGATTCGCTGGTTTTGTTGTCGGAATTTGCAACAGATGCGGAGCTCGGAATTTTGTCACCTTTCGCCATCTTGAATACATGTGCATACGTGTTTTTATATTTTATCATCTGTTTTTATACTTGTAAACATTTTCTCCCAAAAAATATCATGGAATTTTAGTTGCCTAACGATTTTGAAATGCAGTGGTTTGTTATTCATTCACTTATATTTTTCTGACCTAAACGTTTCCTGCTCTAAAATTTAGTTTACCCAACCATTTCCTCGTCGCCTCACCCCATCTCGCCCAGCCATAAATAGTAACCGCGCGGCCCTTAGAAAAGTAAAATAGGGCATTCGGTCGCGAACGTCGAAATGTCATTAATGTGTTTGGGTAGCTCAGGCGCAAATCACGGCAGCTTATTGAGGAATACTAACCACAGTGAAGCACATGCACGTTTGAAATAATGCGATTAACTATTTTATAGAGGAAAGCTGGTATATTTCCATAAAATTCATTATGTCTTCTAAGTACATGTACAAAGGTGTTCGCACGCATGCGAGTAAAATGGCGTTCAGTATATAGGCTACAAATTCTAGCCCTGTATTAAACGCAGAACGCTTTAATTAATATGCGTAATAGGCATGTTATCCGGCATTATATTTGAGCTTCCTATATATAATGACCTAATTTTACAACTAACAAAACATGTTGGACCAACACGAACCAAATCATGTTCAAATCGACCACAAAATGTTTCAACCAATAATTAATAATGTAGGATGAGTCAGTCGTTTTGATTTGGGAAAGGGTCTTTAAGAATATATTCTATATATATATATTCAAATCCTACTAAATCAACATAGTTTTCTAACAGCTATATATATCTTAGATTCGCGCATATTTCGCTGTTGATAAGCCTACTGTGGCTAAAATAAGCGATATATATATCCGCATTAAAGATATGCTAAGAAAAACTAAGGTGAAACAATGTAAACATAAGATTAACAACAACATACTTGTGAAAATCTGTTCGCTCATTCCATCATTCTGGCCAAGGAATCAAACCATTTTCGACGTACACTGAAAATAGATGAAACAATTTATGAATACCAAACGTTCTAATGTCCACGCAAATTTATCTGAAGAGTTTACGGCGCGACAAAATACATACACGCTGTCTACCAAAACATGAAAATTTCACCAAAGATAGCATCGGAATTATAAACAGCACGACATGTTAGCAGAACAACTTTGAATGGAATTTACTATGCAAACAGAGACAAGGAAATTGGAATTTTCGATGCATTCAAGATCAGCTATACACACGAGACAATGAAATAAACTATTCGGTAGGTTCTACTTACCGGATACACATACCATGCAAAGTGTTTTGAAAAAAAGTGAGTGATTAAATTATACAGCGTAAAATTTAATAAAGTAAAAAAAATTCACGGATTATTGAATTAACTCTTTGGCAGCTGAGCTTATAGGTTAATTACTTAGTAAGGCTTCAAAAGTTACAGCAACTGATATACTCAAAATCATGATCATTGTTATCATTTCACATTCAACTGCAATCATGACGTTTTTCGACGCTATATAGGCTACATGCATTGACTGACACAAAACCATACTCCACTGTAAAGTTGCATGCCGCCATATTGTATCAGTTTACAAACACACAAATAGGTCTATAGACTATAGAGTATAGGTCAGCTTCTATTTAGTTAGTAAAACAAAAGCTCAATACTGACAATAGATTTCGCCTGTCTTGAATATTTTTTAGGACTTGTATATACACTGTCACAGAAATCTGTTTTAAAGTTATTTTCTCGTGGCATAAACACGACATTCAAACTCCAAACTTTTCAGGTAAAATGGCTTACGTGACATTTAATAATAATATTTATATATTTATATAATAATTATAATATATACAAGTACCAGTTTCGGTATATATACTGTAGATACATACATAAAAATGAACAAGGTCAACAAACTAATAGTGATAACTTACTTTAAATGAATTTCAAACTATCATAAGTGAAAGTCAGACCTTGGTAATTAAATGAACAAGAAATTGGCCAAGAAGAAATGAAGTTCAAGAAATGAAATGAAATCCAAGAGTGTTAAGTGTAAACGCGGCCCTAATATATTAAGTCTGTCTTTGATTTACAGTATAGGAAGTTCAACTTATATAGAGGTAAGAGGCTTGCACCTGTACCGCCCGACTGCATTAGCTTTGCAAAAACGCGCATATCGCATATAATTTTCCGTTCGGATTTACGTAAAATGGAATAAGGTCATGATAATCCGCTCCGCATGTCTCGAATTATCTTGAATTATAAAACACTTGTTAACTGGCACGCGTCCATGACTGGCTTTATGTTTACGCGATATATTGAAAGCTTGAAACCATTGAATGTTCCTATATGTTCCTTAAACAATGCCAGTACTGGCCTTGTATACAAAAAGATTCGTTGATCTTTGTTTATAGGCCCTACTAGCTTATCGACCTATAGCATGCAAATCTATTTTGGCGGGAGATTCTCGCATTTTTGAGACGTTAATCATCTCCCTCTCGTGTGAAGACAGCATGATGAAATCTCCCGCAGTTCTTTAAACCATGCAACATTGCAACAAGGAAGTGTTGGATTGTTTTTTAAGTCCATTTCATGCATTTTTGTTGTTCTTTGAAAGAACAACTATATAGCCGACACGCTTCAAGCACTATGGTGACAAATAGTATTTAAAACTGCACAAATAATTGATGGGAAAAAACCCCAGAAACTAACGTCGGGACCCTGACGAAAGGCTTTCGCTCGAAACGTCGAAATTCTCTTTGTATTTTTCAGATATAGTTGTATCCCTATCAATCCACAGCTTTCTTATTATTGCCACTACCTACACTAGACAGTTCGAGATATAGAGGATATTACATGGCGGCACGAAGATATGACTTTTATCTTAGAGTGGTGAAAACAATTTTAATTTTTTATATAGTCGCAAGCAAAAAATTGTAAACTGAAATTTCACGCTCAAAAGCAAATTGGAAAAAGTCACGTGATCGATATCTTCACTAGTGAAGATATGGAAAATATCTCTGTGCATGTATTTTTCAGTATCTCACTTTCTACTATATAATAATATCCACATATGCGTCACTCAGCCATGTTTAAATCAGCATGTGGGTATATAGGTACGCGTTGCATCGCACAGAGCAAGAGCCGTCTTAAGACTCTTAATGCATCATCCAAAACGAAATTCATTCTGGGAAGAAGAAAGTTTCTATGGGTAGGTTAATTTACACTGTCTGCAGTACCGGATAGCTTTTCGTGACGACGTGAAAAACGGAGATTATAGCAACGTGTTGTTTTGCTCAGCTTCTGAATTGACTGAAAGTTGTACATTCTGCCTATCTGATATAAGTGCTTTATCGCGCCGCTACGGAAAGCTATCAGGTATAGTGTAAACGTACGTAGCCTAAATTACAATGGCTGGTGGTCACCAGTGGCTTACAGTGATTTCTTATAGGTCGCGCTGCGAATTTTATAAGCTCATATATTGCTTGTTGCCAGCTACGAGGGGTAAAATTACTCTGAAAATCTTCGTACACTTCATCAAAAATCCCAAAGATGGCGTGAAAATGTCCTTCGTTGATTTATTTCATTTTAAAAATAATTCGACGGATTATATGTCGCAAAAAATGTCGGAAAAAGTTCTGCGAAAAAATTTATATAGGGAAAATATTTCGAAAAAAATCAGTTGAAAAAAATCCCAAAATCCCTTAAGAAAAAATCCCAGAATCTCGAGAAAAATTGCCGGGATTTTCTAATCCCAAAAATCTTCGTACGCTTTTTTCAGAGTAATTTATCCCTCGGCCAGCTACAGTAGACTTGCTATATACTAGTCGACTGGCACTCAGTATTAGCGCATTGTAACTTGTCTCACATTCCATAAGGAGCAAAAAGGAGTGAGAACGCGCTAAAAAGGCGCGCTATATAACTGCTCACAGTCACAGCTAAATGATATACGACTTCGATAGTTCGATATGTAGCATGTCTAATATATTTGCCAGCTGGCGTTCTTGCAGAAACTTCAGAAATATTACAATCTCACTCATATATTCGCAACACCTCCGTATAGCCGTAGGTCTGATGCACATCATGCACTAATATATAAAAAAAGAGCAGAACTCGATGTAGACTATATTATACGTTATAGTATTCATATACCATAAATGGTGAAAAGTATCCTTTATCAATTATCAGCTTAACATTTGATTCCAGTTATTAAAATATCATTCTTGGATTAAAATTAAATGCGCCCCACTGTTTCGGCATGTGTCATTTTCTATCTTTCATACTTAGTTTCGAAACTTCAGAAAATGAACTTTCAGCCATGGAGACGACTTGCGTTCGAAATCAATTTAAAAATCGGTCAACGATAAGCTGTTTCAATGTTTAAAAGTTTTGTATTAAAGTTAAGGCTTTATAGCCGAGCGCTTATCGCCCGCAGAGAATATAAATATAAAACTTATTATAACCATCTGTCTATTGGTACCAATGTACAACTGTAAATACCAAAATACAACCCTTAACTTATTTACTAAATAGTCAAAATATACAATCATGTACAAAACACAAAACCCGCCAACATACATAATCATGGCAAATATTTTACAATGCGTCTCGTCATGACAGAATTACACTGATCAATTAACGAGCGGAACTAACAATTCGCTAATACTGTAAAAAATGAATTCAAATTTCAAAACTTCACGCCTTAATATATCCTCATTTAACCGACTATATATCTTCACATGTAATTCAAAATACCCACAGAAGTACACTGCGGTTTGACAAATTTAATTCCACATCAAGTTTTAATGCGACTAATATGTTTGTATGTCAACAAAAAGCTATATTTGGCTTCCTGTCTAATAAATGCATGGATTTGAAAACAAGCTCGACTCAATTTCTAGTCGAAGATGGACGATATAGGAATTATATAGCCTATAATGTACGTCCTGTTTGTAAATCAAATGATGTATAGATGATGAATATATCATTTCATGCATCTGTAATAATGATAAGTTAATTATAATCTTCGAGAAAATTTCTTAAAAGCCTTACCAGGAATTAACAGTATATATATAGCTTTGAATCGCTTCTTCTATATTGAACGTCTATGTCTATGAGTCCTATGGCTATGGCAATGAATGACGACGAATACATAAGAAAATGACAGCATAGCTTATAACCAAGATTTTCGTTTAGTTTATCAGGTGAATGATTCTGTATTAATTAAGTATCCTATATATATGTACCATTAATGGTGCGACAGAAATTAAATATTATTGTTATTTATATATTGGCATTGTTTCAGCATGGTTCGCTAAATATGCACGAAAGTCATGAAATGTCACGAAGTTAAAATCTGACGCAAGACAGCTTTGAATCATCTAGACATCTATAAATGCATAGTATATCATTGTAACGATATATTCTCAAGTATAACCATGAATTAATCTTGTATATATATATACTTGTCTTTCTCGCTGAATATATGAAGGCACAAATCTGTCCGAGTCAACAGTTTAATTGATAACCCACATGTGACGCTTCTACTGTGAATTATGGTAGGTACTTTAGTACTTATAACGGTATATTTCCAAAGTATAACCATAAATTTACCTAATCCTATACCGGACTTGGCTGGGTCTGTTTGTTTAGCCCATTTCGCCAAGGCATGGAATTTCAAATCAAGCATTATATATAAATGTCAACATGCAGTATATGGTTTTGACTACGAGTTTATGTTATCATTCTAGCGCATATTTAATAGCATAGCAAGAAATTTACCTTATATTCTTGTTACTTTTGAGTATGTGTATCTTTTCGTGATAATGAGGAAATGAAGAAATCGACCAACAACGAGTCAACGGCAACAGACATAACAACTGGGGTACAAATGCCAGTGACCCTTTGAGCACGGCCTTGGCGGATATTTGAATGAGATATGAAAGCTAACAGCGTGATAGTTTTGGAGGATTAAAACTGGACAAATATAGTCAGAAAGCGGAGGGTCGAGTATCGATTTGCGAGGGTCGAGGGAAAGACAAATAGGGGATTGAAACTTACGGAAATAGTTGACATTACGAATTATTATGCATTATTTTCAAATGCATGTAGGACAATGCTTCATTATATATAATAGCTAACATTACATGTGATCTTCATTCTTCATAGTGTATTAAATCATGTCAAGGTTCTCGAAACACGTCATTTTACTCTCGATCCTCTCTACTCATGCCCTCTACTGACCCTCAAATAACTCAACCCCCTTTCAACGACCCTTAATCCGGAATTCTACGAGGTCAATACATTCACATAAACTATAGGATGAACTGCGCAGACAGAAATATCCGCGTAATATTTTTCCGCCTAATGCAAAGATGATAGATGAAAGAAATAAGTTCCTGTATGTAATATTAGGAAAATTATCTTTGCCTTAATTTGGTTGCTCAGTATATAACACTGTTGTGATAGTGATATTCTCACAATTTTTGAAAGTTTAAAGTAGGTTATTTGGTTTAAAGAGTTAAATGCGAGCTAGCTAGACTGAGATGCATGCAGCTTTCATCATCCCCTTGATCAACTCTCGTGAACTCTCCAAGCCGTTTGAACGGGCTTTAGGTTTTACTATTTTTCTATCGTATACTTACGTTTTTTGAGAGACAGCTAGCTAAAATGGGCGATAGATATTGGTGATTGATGAGTCATAAAGCAATTGCAAGCATGCAATGCCATATTATAATGATATAGCTCCTATAATACAATATTCATCACACATATCTAATTTTTCGCGGGCCGCATGTCAACACCAACCCCCTTAAAATCGCATAGCAGGCTAACGGTTACGCAAATGTTTCATTCTTGACCGAAAGAAATGGTTATCGATCAATCGATAATCGACGGTAGACTTTTCAACTTTTTATGCTGACTTCGGATATTTTAATTACTCTGTCTATCACCAGGCAAGCGTCTTACTTCTCAGCGGATATCATGCACCCCCCACTTAAAGTATTTCAAAACGTTTTTCATTCGCGTGCATGTCTAAGTACGCATTCCTGGTAGCAGGAATGTCGAAGCGCTTTAAACATCCAGTAAATGGTATTTATGCTATTCAAGGAGGAACACATTTGTACTCAGTGGGCTGTAAGACCAACTGTTGGTTTATAATGATTATTTTTCATCTTTGCAATTTTTAGCATTCAAAGCCACAGCAGGAACGGACACGCACAACTTTGTGTCACAAACAGCATGACATCAAGCGTTCAACACTGCATTCAATGAAATTAATATTGGCGCGCAGTTAAATTTAAAAGTTCACTGACAGAGCTATTATATAAATGTTGTTTTTAAAACGTGATTGCGCATTTATATTGGCATTGATTGAGCGAGTAATTGGGGCACGAGGCGGATTTTAGAATGGGATATTCTTTCATTCTTTGTGTATGGAAATTTTTGTTCACTGCTCAACTAAATTTTAGAACTTTTTTTCAAAATGTGGACATAGAATACGGAATTAGGTTCAGTTTTAACCGAATTTAACACGGAAGTTTAATGTATTCTCTCATGGTAACGTCAGGCAGCCGAGAAGCCCTGGGAACGAGGATGGTGATTCTTTCAATTTGCCAGGCCTTTCTCTTTTGTGGATTTTGCAACCTCGTTCCCCGAGCCTGCGATCCTCGGGAAGGAACGTGAGGCTCTGGGATAATCCGTTGCCGGAAGCCAGGAATTCTGGCTAAGATTGAACTGCGCATTTCATATCAACGGCCAATCAGATTCCTCCCTGAAACGGATTATCACAGAGCCTCATGTTCCTTCCCGAGGATCGCAGGCTCGGGGAACGAGATTGTGGATTATGGCGTTGACAAACTTTGCGTGTTTGCGTGTGCGCATGGATAAGTGTATACCAGACTCGATTCCTGCCAGGGCCCAGCCAAGTACTAGCTTGCGGTGTAGACCCCAGCAGAAACACGTTTCGTGAGGGAAAAGGCTAGCCAGGTACCTTGTATAGTTGCATTTTTTGCAGCTGTCCTGATTATAGGTCTAATGATGTATAGATAAATTTCCACTCGATAATTTCCATCCACAACACCCTTCAACTATTCTTAAATCGCGTGTTAGGCCAAAAAAACTCTTGATATTTATGCCACAATAAGTGGATATATAAGTAAGCTATAGCCATTTATCTACCTATAAGATAGACTGCATAGTTATTTTAAAAAGAACACGCTGGTCAAGTTTTCTGGCAATATTAACCAGATTATGGCAGGACGTGAGATCATTAAATAACCAGGAAATATATAACCAGGAGTCGGTTGTTCAAAGCTGGATTCACGCTAAGGTCTTGGTTAAAATTTAACCTGCTGTTTTAGTTTGTGTTTCTGCACGTCTGCTTATTTCAAAACTTCAGAGAAGAGAACTCCTGCTGATCCAGACAAGATTTCTGAAGAAATATTTTTCCAAATTTACGAACAAACTTTTGGGAAGTTTGCTTTTAATTTTATAGGTTAACCCCGTTAATTCGTTTGAATTCGAAGTACAACCAGCCCGATTTCGAGGAATATTAAGTTGACTTACCCAAATAGTGTTATTTAGAAAATTTTCAGTAAGAGTGTAATCCTGCTCTATCACAACACTCTTGCCACTTGACCTGCGTTGTGACAGGAAAAATATTGCTCTAGTTATCAACGCCGGCTTGCTAAATATTGACATTTTAAACTACTACGAATGATGACCCCTTAACAATTTCCCACGCATCTATCTAAATTATCAGATGAACACTATCAGTTTGTCTGCTGCGTGCTGGCAATGTTCAAGAGGGCCACACATGGTTGACATTTTACTTCGAAAAATTATTTGCATTGCTCATTGCTGAGTTCAACATTTCCCAGAATCTTTACATTCAATGTTAAATCATGAACATATGCCATGACGAAACACATCAAGACCATAAAAGGCCACATTTGTTATATAGTATTCATGATAACTTAGACCATGAAACAAACAAGGCCTCTGCTTGAATAAAACTCTCAAGCAAGTTAAAAGTATGGGATGTTCTTGTACAGCGGAAACAAGCTGAAAACTATATCGTGTTTTTGTAGTTACATTCATCGCAACTGCTCGAGCTCAGACTTAGGTCTCAAAATATGAAAAGTTTTGGTTCAAAACTTCCACCTGGAGCAAGCGCCTTTCACCTCTGAGATCGTGGGTTCGATTCTCGCTACGCATGACATATATGTGAAAAGAGTCAGTCAACGCTCTAGCCTCTACCGAAAGTCGTGGGTTTTCTCGGCGGTATACTCCGGTTTCCTGCCATGCAAGTTTATGGATGATTAGCACACCCCACTTACTTAGTCTTAGCTTATACTACACTACTACAGAACGTCAGAAGCCTTCAATATTCTGTTCTATACGAGCCTATAATTTAGCTAGAATCTTTCTCGAAACGTCCCAGTATTTTAATCGTCTTCAATTCCAACACAAACTATACCGGCGTAATTAATTTATCTGCGGTTTACCATACCTTAGATATAGTAGTCAACTCTTCTCCTTTAATTTAATTTAATGAGGTGAAAATGAAATCTATGATTGTACCAATCCAAGTGTAACACCACTCATGGCACCAAGCGTCTTCAGTCAAGTGTGTGCATATCATGCATCGATGATTTTCACGGAGTAACGCCTTGTTGTTTTGTGACGGCCGAATGCAATCCCAGTGCTTTTAAAAACTGAAAGATAAATTATCAGAGTGGTCAATTTCCGGAGTTTACAGCGTTAAGTCTCGCACGCAATGATTTCAGAATTCCCACGGTCTGATCAATATATCATGCGAAGGGAGAATAAAGTGCAATGAATTATGTGACACCAAAAATGGACTCATTGAAACGAACACACGCATCGACTGCTATGGCAGAGCTTATTATCGCAAGGAAAGCTGTAGTATGCAGGCCGTATACGAAAGTTATTCTGTAATCAATTTCAAAATAAACTTTGGGATTGATTATATAGATTGGGTATGTTTATGTATATGCAAGCCGCACGATGAAGGCATAAACGATATATGATCAATAAATTAACTAAGCAAAAAAAGAGGAATTGTTAAATGAGATTTTGAGCAATCTGGCTATATATGTGTACCTGCATGGTGCGCAAAATTATTTTATATATTCATTTGCTTTATTGTTGTTGGATTTTAAGGAAAACAATTTTGAACTGATTTTGCTTTTTAAGTTTCTGTGAGTACCATTTTTGAGTCCAAATGTCCGGACACGAATATTGAGGTCTGTTGTCAAATTAGGTGTGGCGATGGCACTGAGACAAAATCAACTACTCAGATTTAATGCTCTTCAAAAAGCCCTACGCGGCACTTTCAATCAAAGGGTAATATTTCCTGATCATCTTCACAAGTTAGAACTCAATTTGAACAATTAATAAACGGCAAAACAACACTCTATAATATAATGGTGTTGTTTGTGATGTTACTCTGAGACTGAATGCGCACCACACCGCGGAAAAGTTTGCCTGACCAGGGTTAGAATCGAACCCGCGACATTTGGGATACTAGTCCAATGCTCTACCAACTGAGCTACGAGGTCAAGTCTAGAGAGTGACTTGACCTCGTAGCTCGGTTGCATGGTACCGGCATTGGATTACAGTATCCCAAAGGTTGGGGGTTCGATTCCCACCGTGGTCAGGCAAACTTTTCAGCTTGCCCTGCCGTGGATGCACACTCAGAGTAGCATCACAAACATCATATTCACCTGAGTGAGAACATAACACCAACACACATGCATAAATCACTCTATATATAG
>CACRXK020016965.1:0-10964 GCA_902702795.2 Paramuricea clavata | reverse complement strand
ACTTTTCAAAATGTTGATATCCTGACCAAGTTCACGTTGTAACTGAGCGATTACTTCCAATTCTTTTTCTTCAATAACCGCTAGACCAGTATTGAGCAAACTAGTAAGTTGTTTTATGGCGTCTTGGACGTCTTTGTGACCGTTTAGTTCTGGGTCTTGAAGAAGCGAGGTTAATGATGCAAACGCGTCGACTTTGTCAGCATCACTTGCACGCAGCAACGGTTTAGCAGATTGGATGGCAAGCACAATCTGAAGCACAGGTGCAACTTTTTTCTCAATGAATATTTTCTTTTGCCTACTGCTCGTCATTAGCAAAGAAAGAAGGAATACATTATATTCAGTTTGAAGTTTTCTGTACTTCATGGAGACAAATTCACGAATATCTCAAATTGGTCTAAAAAAGGCCGATAGAGCGGGAGCATTGTGTCTTGCAGTCAAAATGACGCGAAGCCACGAAGGAAGTGTTCCTGATAATCTGGCAAAGCAAGAAGCAATCTTGTACCTCCTTCATCCAACCATCATAAAGAAAATGTTTGGTATTTCATTCAATTGCTGCAATGTTATCGGGCATATTCGGGAAGATCTTCGAGAGCATACTCTGAGACTATGACTAACGATTTCAAATCGCAGGTGCGAGGATTATCTTTTTGACAGTAATGGTATGCAGCCAATTTCTCTCCCTCGTGCCGACGGACAAACTCTTGGGCGAACGAGCTTTTGCCTGTTCCAGCACCACCCCAGATAAGGAAGGCACGAGACTCCCGAGGCCCGGGTCTTTTTGCAACCAGTTTTCAATGTCACTGAACAACCACTCTCGACCGACAAATTCTTCCTTCATCCGATCAGAGACTGGGTTGAACTTTAGATCTTGCTTCACGTCACAAGATAATTGCTGTGACTCTGACATAGCCTTTTCTATGTTTTCCAGCCGGCTGTTGGTAGCCACTTTCCAGTCCTTGATTTCTTTCTTGACAATTTCCAGAGCGTGTGTAGTTCGTTCTTTGTTACAAATTCACCCAAGCTTTTCCTTAGAACTTAATCTGCTCCAAGGTCACCTCCACTTGATCCTTCCAAAAAGTCATATCACTTTTCAAAATGTTGATATCCTGACCAAGTTCACGTTGTAACTGAGCGAGCATGCGCCCATAGATTCCTAGCACTTCTTGCAGCTACGGTGTATGCGCCAGAGATTCCTAGCACTGTGTTGAACATACCATTTGTCCCTCTCGGAGACCATTCCAACACATTCAACAGTCCCGATATATCAGTAGTTTTGGCGTTGACTACATCAAGCTTTCTCGGTCCCAAGGGAGCCATGAAAATCTTAGCAATCTCCCATGAGGCACCAACGGTCAACCACTGAGTGTTATCACTGTTTCTCCAGGATATTTTTCTTTTATCACGTGATCGATGGGCATTCTTCAACTGAAATTCCCAAGCAGGTACATTTTTTGGCAAGGTTGCAAGCAGTGATGTGTGGTACTTGTCAGCAGCATTTTGAATTATGGTTTCTAAGCCGTTCCGGGTAATCTGGATTGCTCGACCAACAGTAACCCAGTTTCTATATTCTGGATCGCTTAGTCTACTGTGAGCCATCACTAGTTCCTTTTACAAGGCTGAAAAAATGCATTAGTATATTAACTTCTTCCGCAGGCATCTGGAACAATATGTCTAAAGTTTCTACAATATTACTTTTGACCATTATGATACTTTTTCTACTGGGTAACCATTGTGCTATATTTAATCAAGAAAGTCTGCTCCAGTGATAAAACCGAAACAGTAATTACTAGCAGCTAAAGCGGTCTAAATCCTGAGATTTCACGTTGGCCACCATATTGAATTTAAACGCGCCGGAGTCTGAGATCTACCTTCGGAAGACCTATTAGTCGGTTGATTTATTCGGAATTTTTGTCGAACAGTCAAAGTGCTAAAACGTGTAACAAAGAAATTTTACCAAACATTTGTTATTGTTTGTATTAATTTTTAGCTTCTCTTCAATGAAAATACAGGCACCATATAATGGATATCATATCTATTGAAGTGGCTAACAATTTCTTGCTTTAAGTTTGCGTTGTTGGTAATTTCGCCAAATGTTAAGTGTTTGTGCAGGTTTGATTCCTGTCAGAGGGTCTATAGTTGCATTTTTTGCAACTCCTGCTGGTTAGGTTTAATAATTGGATACCAATCTACAAATCTCTTCAACAATTAGTTGTATCAAGTGAGATGCTCAAAATCCTTATATTTACCTATGCATCTTACATTGACCGATTGACGTCACCTTAGTATATTTATTCATGTACTTGTGGTTAGAGCTCGACAACTGTCTCTCTGTAGTTCAGTTGGTTAGAGTGCTGCATCGGAATCGCTGGGCCGCATGTTCGATGATTGCCAGAGGGCCTACATGTATATAGGTACATCGCAACTGCAGTTGCAACTGCAAGGTACTCAGGTACTGGTTAGGTCTAGATGAGATACATGTAGTTACACTGTACATCTGATATTAGACTAAATGTGATTCCTTTTATTTTTATGTTATGGTTATTGTGTCTTCATATGTTTTGAGTCAGGTGAAGTGGTTACGCTGTAGCTTCCCCGCTTTTCCAACTTTAACATGCCAAATATCACGGCATTAAACACACCTTCGTCGGTATAAGCATACGTTAAAAGTACTTTTGCGTTTAGTCTATAAGGCCCTGTACCCGGAGTGAACGCCTGAGCCGACGTGTTGTTGTTACTAGTATTACATCTAAAATGTTTTTTATTGTAACTCGTAAATTATTTATAATGTATGTTGTAATGTAACTATACCTAAAACTTACGCCATACACCTTACATTGGCATCACCTTAATAGTATATACATGAACTTGTAGTTATTTTGATTAGAGCTTGACAACCGCGTCTTCTGCAGTTGATTCGGTCAGAGCACTGCACTGGAATCCCAGGTTGGATTCCTGCCAGAGGGCTTATAGTTGCATTTTTCACAACTGTTCCTGGTTGGGTTTAAAGGTTTATTAAATATATAAAATTGCACCAAGGTGAAATACTTTATATTTACATAATAGGATACTTTAAGTATACTGCTATTTGTCCTACATACATTAAAATTTTAAGACAAGTTATGAACTATTATAGTTGACTATAGATATTGTTAGAATATTGACTATTTGTATATATACTATTTGTCTTACATACATTAAACATTATAAGACAAGTTATAAACGTGTATTATAATTGACTAGATATTGTTAGAATATTGAGTTAGCGCTGGGAAAAAACTGCGCTTAAATCGGTCCGTACTACATTTAAAAATTGAAAGACTATCAGAGTTACGAAGTGGCAGACCATGTTCGCTGAGCCTATATAGAATTAGGTATGAGCGGATTGAGTTTATATTATCGCCGTTTGAATTGATCTTTTGGAAGAGATTAAGACACAAACGTTGTCTGTTATCATCCAGCCGTACACAATCTGCAGCAGGCAAAGCCTCTCTGTATGATATACTTGGGAAGATTATTCTCAAAACTCTCTTCTGTAAACGTTCAATTTGCTCGCTGAGATAGGATGGTAGGTTAGTGTGCCAAACTGGGCAACGGTACTCCAAAACCGAACGAATAAGTGCAATATAAATTGTTAACAAATCATCAGCAGTCATACTTAGGTTTAATAAATGTATAAAAATTCCACTCGGAATTTCCAGCTACAAATCTCTTGAACAATTACTTGTATCGAGTGAGATGCCCAAAGTTCTAAGAATAATTTTCCCATTTCCTGAAACATACCCAGAAGCCATCAAGCTTGCATGTTCATGCTGATAACTTAGCTAGTAAAATAATTATCTTATGTGAAAAATACATGAACAAAATGAAATGTAGAAATCATCCATTGAATGTTCTGCTGTCAACACAGTCAGGGAATTTTTGAAAACATGCATTGCGGTAAATATATCTATTGGGACCAGAAGTAAATATATAGAGAGAAACCATAAGTTTTGTGGAATCAAAAGAACAGAAGAATTTTCTACCATTAATTATTTTTAACAATTTTAATTATTTTATTCTAGAAAGTGATGATATGATAATAAACCATATTGTTACTAGTATTAAATTTACAATGTTTTTGATTGTAACTCATAGAGTATTTATATGTATATTGTAATGTAACTATACCTGAAACTCTTTAATTCAGTTTTATGTTTCTGCAAAAGAATTTAATAAACCATTGATCTTATCTGTCAATGAAGAAATAGTTTTTTCTCCTTTTGAAACCTTCATTCTCGCACCCAGAGCCCTTCTTACTCGCGGTCGCGACAAGGGCATTAGAAGGGCTTTGGATACGAGAATGGTGAAACCTCGTGAAAAATGTAGTCCCAGACTCCGACCATTGACTCGGACGCACTTATAGATTCAATATGGCGGCAGGGTGCCAACTTTCGATTTAGGCTATTTAGCTGCTCGTTATAGTAACCGATATTAAGAATAAAGACACGATGAGAGTAGAGATACCCTGTATACCTGCACAGGAGGATATATTTATTTTGGTTACTGTGAAATCTTTCTCTGTAGTCCTCCATTACGCAGAGAGGGCCTTGAAGAAAGGACTATAGTCTTTGTACATATAAACATAATATAAAAGTATATATTGAATAACAAATTTTCAAATTGGCTGCAGCAGGAAACCTTACGTTATAAAGCAAATTTCTTGAAATTAACCCACTTATAATCATTAAATCAAGAATAAATATATATATTGTCATATTACGACGAGGATGCCGAGAAAGTATAAAGTCTCCACTTCAATTTTAGTAATTCAACATTTTTCAATCACGAAGACAGTCGCAATGTCTGTTGTCAAATTACGTACTGAAAATACAGCTCACAATTAGTATTACCATATAAACTTACCGTCCGAGGATTCTGTAATCAATGCATGGCAATCTTGGTGTATTTGTGGTTGAAACACTTCGTTAAAATCTGCTTTTAATAAGCGATCGCCTCTCCTATAAAGGCGACGAAATTCGTCGCGAGACATTGTGTATTCGGGTATGGTTGCACATGAATAATTCTATTGAATATATTAATGTATGCAAGATTTGAAATGGTAGCGATTTCGAAATGTTCATTTAAAGTGCGACTATAGACGCTAGCCCCAATTATGATTTTGGGAATGGTGTAATGTTTGGGTTATTCTAAATACCTGAGAAATGTAATATATCTTTCAGGGTGCATATAATTAGCATTTGCTCCCCCTTTTGGAGGTGGTAAAAAGTCAGGGGGTGGAGGAAAGAATTTGACCCTTTCGGGATAGCAAGAAATTCGCAAAAATAAGATTCTCAAAACTTTGAAATTTTTAATTTCTGTTTTTCTCTTCGAGAATTTTCCTCAAAAATGCAACAACTAAATAATAGGCAGTTCACCCTCCCTCTGGTCAAAACGGCTTTAAAACCTGACAGACTTTATTGTCAGGTTTTTCGTCAGACCGTTTTTCGTTTATCCAGGAAGGAAAGAAAGTGGCTTTTCCAAACTTGGGGATGGGAAAAAAGTAACTTTAGTGGTAACTATAAACATCTCTGATTATCTTTGTAGTATTAAAAGCATATATTGGTCAACTTTTGCAATACCAAAGTTTTCGGATATGATGAAATTCATTAGCGCGTGAGTTTTAACAGAAAAAAGCAAAGGAAAACCGGTTAATATCTCCATTAACCATACTCCTTACCAGAAAATATTATATCTTCAAACATCTGCTGGAATACCATACTTACCAATTTGGAAGGTTAGGTGCACAAGCTGTGAACCGAAGTGGCCTGGGAACGAGCTGTGGTTCCGGGAGACCTGGGAACGAGCGGTGGTACTTAGAACACAATTTTACTTGATGAACGGGGTGGGTGGTGGGGATTTTACGTTACGTTGTAGAGCAAGATCACCGTACACTTTGCGTGCTTCGCAGAATATTAGAGACGTTCAGATTTGACTTCTGATCCACTACCGGTACCATTAAGGGATCATTAACCAATCAGATGCGTTTGATATATCCGATTAACCAATCAGATGCGTTTGATATATCCGATTAACCAATCAGACGCGCGCTAAGCCAGTGAGACGTCGCGGTAATGGAAGTGAAATCTGAACCTCTTCAATGACTTGATCACACCCGGAACACTTGATTAAACATCAGACTAGCTTGATCCGTTTGACGCCGCTGACAGCTCACACTAACATTCCAACATACACGTGGTTAAATTACTATTAACTTTGGTTGTTACAAAACCTCATTGATTTACAATGGTTAAAATTACTAGTTAAACGTCCGGGTAAACCTGTGCAAATAAGCCTATTTGGGTTCACTTCATATTCCTGGGTAATTTTGCTATGATTATTTTCACCCTATTGCCAAGTTAATTTGACCAGGACTTTCCTGGTTCTGATTTGGACTTCAATGTTAAAATTACTTGCAATCACTACAGTTTTAATTATGACATCTCTAGGGTATTCCCCCAGAAAATGTTTGTAGTTTTGAAGCTCGATCGATGACTATGTTTTCTAACATTTTCTGGGGAGAATTCGCTAGAGAATTGCGTCATATTGACTTGTGTATTCATGAATTAAACACACAATTTGGCTTGTATCATACTTAGTGTTGTTACCTTGTGAAGGACGAGGAAAAATCTTCGGTTTATTTGTATAAAAGGAACCTTTTTTAACTGTCAGTTTGTTAGAATTTCTATGTGGACTGTTTTAATAATTAAAATACTTTCTCATACAACAAATTGTTAGCAAACACCGACTTTCGAAGAAATTGCTTTTTGCCATTTTTTCAAAGTTTATAAATAGTTGTTCTGATGATGATCAGCGCCAAAATAATTTAAAGTTTTGTCAAAATAATTTGCCAATTTATATATTAATCACCGACAACTGAACTCGGCAGCCACTCAATGTATGTATCTATTCTAAGGGGCGGACCATTAGAAAAGTGATGGGGGGGGGGCAAAAGCAAAAACAGAAATCGAGCAGGGGAAACAGAAAAAAAAATTCGTGCACCAGAAATGTTTGAAAAAAGACTTTTCAATAGGGAAAATTATAAGTTGACAGGGCCTATCAGAGGTATAGTGTAGTGGTGGCCCCCAAATTTGAAAAATAGAAGAAAAATAATTTGGAACGTTTTTTGATATAAGTAATGGTGCAAAAAAAGCGTTTTAATCATGTTTTAAGAAGAATTTGTCAGGGAAAAAGTGTTTTAAACCTTAACTCAACTGATGTTAGTCCGGAAAATTTTTTTGACCTCTTTTTTATGTCCTGAAAAAAATTTTCACCTTCCCCCCGTCGCCAACAATTTTTGGAAAAAAATAAAATTCGAGCAAGGGATTATAAAAAAAATCGACACAGCAAAAAAATTTTGAAAAAATAATCGTGCACGTTGGAAATGGACCCCCCCCCCATCACTTTTCTAATGACCGTCGCTAAGCGAGATACATAAGTATAGAAATAAATTATTATTTTAATATTTTTTCAAAGATAAAAGTTTGAAATGAGAGGTTAAAGTTTGAGAAAAACTATAGTATAAATTACAGTATTATTTGAATTTATCACTACTGTGCGACCAAATGGTAGTCTGTGAATCCAGCATGGGAAATGAAATCTGGGTTTGTTGACTACCAAATGAGTTCTTTCATTAGACCATTATAAATATACATCATGGTCTACAGAACAAACTTGCCTCCACAGTGCTGATATTTCAGTGTTTTTAACTTTAATGGACAAATAAACACATCACAAAATTTTGACAGTAACTGCTTTTAAAACCACAAATTTATGAATATGCAACTAGTGCTAGCTATATATTGTTACACTTCTCAAAATTTTAACTGTAACTCAGTGCTTTTAAAACTACATGAAATTTATGAATATAAAAAATGTCAAATGCTATATATCAGGGCTGCAAATTACTGTCGGACATCGGACAATGTCCGACTAAATTTGGCAAATGTCCGAGCAAAAGTAATTTTGATCGGACATTGGTCCGATCATAAAAAAATTGTCACATTGTACATTTTTTGCTGTGACAAAATCCGATTGCAAATTCACTCAATCTGAATTTTGCAATAAAATTTACGAGGCATTCTAGCATTTTACTTAAAATTGCGCCGGATTGGCTAAACGTACTTGTCTTGTGACGTATATATATGTGCGACCAAATTTAGTGGTGTTGGTTTTTGTCCGACTAAATTCAAGTTATGTCCGACCAAAATTAAAAGTGATCGGACAAATGTCCTGTCAAGTCAAATATTTATTTGCAGCCCTGAATATATTGTTACTTAATTGTATTGCCAGTTCAACGTCTGTATCTCGTGACCTGGGGCTGGTTCAACACATACTGTACGAAGGTCAAATAGCGCTATCCAGCGGATAGTGATTTTTCCAGGTTTTTAAAATTGTCCGTTGATTTGGTAGAACTCAGCTTGAACTCTAGTATTTGTAAATTAAACTTTTTTTATTCATTGTGAGGCCCACATCCGTAGTTTTACAGCTTTTCACGAATTTTTACAAGGGTTGAAAAATCACTGTCCGTGGGAGATAGCGCTACTGTATCTGGTCTTCGTGCAACCGTCCCTTGCCCTTGAATTAGGCTAGCTGTTCCTTGAAAATCTTAATAAGTGTTCAAATCTGCCTCTCAGAAGCAGAATTAAGTAAAATTTAGTGATGCACCGATATGGAAGTTCACCGATATTCCGATAACCGATATTGAAGGACCGATATTTTGCCGATACCGATATTGTATGTCATTTCACAAAATTCAAAGATGTCATCATGACAGTTCTACTTTAATACTTTTGAATTTAATTCAATTAATTTGTTTCTAAATACTGAAAATATCAAATGAAATGCTGCAAATGCATGCAACAAACTAGTATATTGTATTGTGTTTCCACTTTTAGATTTTGATTTTCAATACTTTCAAGTCAAAACTTTGATTTTTCGTAATCTTTAAATGTAGAGAATACGTTTAACTAGTTTCCTTAGATATCGGTAATATCAACAACAAAATTATCGATACCGATATTTCTATTTTAGTACCGATAAGCCGATACCGATACACTGATATCGGTGCATCACTAGTAAAATTACTTATATGTTTGCTTTTTACATACCACAACTGTCTTCATTACGACGATAAGTACGGTACAGCATGGATGGTATAGAAAGTCTTTTAAATTTAACGATTTGTTTAGGTAATTGAAAGTTCATACGTGCGTTGGTCGCTAAGGTTAGTTTTTGGTTCCAAGTAATAGAGAAAGTTTAAGATTTTTATCACATGTAAGTTTTCCAAAGACAAAGAGTTTCTTGTACGAGTTTCGCTTTCTTTTGAATAAGGGACTAGTCCAGATTGAAGCTGGCTTTAATTTTCTTCGGAGCACGATCTCTTTCTTTTCTTTGAGCATGTCCCTGCCAATGATGCTTCGTCGGTTCTTAACCATGATTCGTGTCGCTGACGCTTAGCCATGTCAAAGGCGGAAAGCCCAGACGAATCTTTTAGATAAATTTCTGCATTGTGCTGAATAAGGATTTTAACAACACGTTGTTTTTGAGCAAGATATGAAAAAGTATCAGCTCCGGATTTAAGTGCATAATGAAGCGCAGTACGTCCATAAAAATCCTGTTGATTCACTTCAGCTCCATGATCCAAGAGTAACGACATCACCTGTTCCGCCGCAGGTGAATCCTCAAAAAGATCATTTAGGTTCTCACACGTTAGCATTAGGGCAGTTACCCCAGGACCTCCTCTGTTGCTTGGGTTTGCTCCATGTTTTAAACAGTCTTCTACCCTTTGTAGCTTTTCATTTTGCAAAAACTGAAACTTTTTTGGTAAAAGCGAGTGCCAGCCATACTTGAACTCGACATAAATTATTCCATCTCTCAGAAGGCCTTCAATTTCTCAATAAGAATAAAGCATCATTATATATACATGCATACGGCTAACTATGGTATACTATATAATATACTGTACCGCGCAAAGAATACACATTAACACTATCAGAGAGGTGTCTGTATGAGCGAGGTATCTCTATTAGGGAGGTATTCATATTAGAGAGGTATCCGTATTGGGAAGGTAGGCTACGTCCACACTATTAGACTAATCCGTTTTCGAATCCCTTCGTTCTTGATGTTTCGAAAACGCATACAAATATCTGCGTCCACAGTAGCGTTTTTGGATCGTTTTTTACCACACTGGCACTTAGAAAACGATAATTTTTCATTATTTTCGATTTTCATTCATTTTACCGTTATTCATGCAAAAATCTACAAGAAGGCCAGGAACATTTTTACGGAGAAAGAGAAAAATTTACCGAGGTTGGACCTAAAAACGTCGGTGATAATAGGGCTTCTATAGTGGTTTCACAATCTCAGAAATAAATTAACTGATAACCTAGGAAATATTGTAGAGCATCATGTTGCCTTTGCAAGTTATACTTGTAAATTAATCATCATATCCAGTGCAAGACTTTTATGGAATTCATCTGAAATTTGGATAACAACACACTCACTATGCATGATTGTTTTCATGCCGTCCGCGTTTTTGAAAACCATTGTTTTCGCCCGTCCACACTAATCCAATATATACGCCCACTTTCAAAGCCGTTTTCGAAAAGCTCCGCTTTCATTGATGAAGGCATCCGTTTTCCATCGTATCAGTGTGGAAGATCGGCGAAAACGCGTACAAAGGTATACGTTTTCAAACGAAAACGGATTAATGTGGACGGCGGTACATTGGAAAGATGTCCGCATTATTAGAAAGGCGCTGATATTAAGGAGGTGCCCGTTTAGAAAGTCGTACGCAGCAGAGAATTGTCTGCATCATGCATGGTTTGATTGTTCCTGTTACCACCCCCCCCCCCCGGGGGATTTATGTATACTTTATTCCTAAACTGTCAATTCCCCACCCCTGGGCAAATAAAGAAAAGCCAATT
>CACRXK020016964.1:0-10965 GCA_902702795.2 Paramuricea clavata | reverse complement strand
GGCAAACTATGGACCCTTGCCATTCAGCTGTAAATTCTGAGAAGAACAATTCATACCGGAAGTCGATTTAAGTACTCTCACACCCGAACAGCAAACTTTGGTAAAAAAAAATGTTGTATGAGGAGCGAGATGCTTTTTCGATCGAGGATGACGACATTGGGTGCATCAAGGACTTGAAAATGGAGATAAATCTTACGGACAGACAACCAGTTCAGAAAAATTACGCGTCCATTCCACGTCCACTTTACCCGGAAGTGAAACACTATCTGGAAGACCTACTGAACAAAAACTTTATCCGACGATCGAAGTCACCTTACTCTAGCAGCGTGGTGTGCGTCAGGAAGAAGGACGGAACCATGAGATTATGTGTCGACTACCGTGCACTGAATAAAAAGACCATTCAAGACAGACACCCCATCCCCAGGATACAAGAAACCTTAGATAACCTAGGGGGAAACTCCTGGTTCAGTACATTAGATCAAGGCAAAGCGTATCATCAAGGCTTTGTCAGCCCAGATATGTCAACCATTCACAGCATTTGTGACGCCGTGGGGGCTTTACGAGTGGGTACGCATCCCATTCGGACTAACGAACGCGCCAGCTAGTTTCCAACGGTTCATGGAAGGATGCTTAGGGGATTCACGTGACCAGATATGCATTCCCTATCTCGACGATATTATTATATTTTCCAAATCATTCGAAGAGCATGTTGAACACGTACATCTAGTTCTGCAGAAACTGCAACAATATGGTGTTAAATTGAAGCCAGGAAAATGCAGGTTATTCAAGCGTCAAGTATCGTTTCTTGGGATAATAGTATCAGAAAAGGGTTATAACATTGATCCAAAAGCAACCGAAGCTGTTATCCTGTTGAAGAGCAAAATACCGCGGACTGTCGGAGAGGTTCGAAGAGTAATTGGATTGTTAGGAGTATACCAACGTCACATCAAAGATTTTTCGAAGATTGCTAAACCAATCTATGAACTGTTGGAAGGGAAAGTGAACACTAATCAGAACTCCAGGAAGAATGGTTAACTGCCCTCGAACCACCCTACTCAGTGGTCTATAAAACACCAGACGGCATTAAATACATTGATTGATTGCGTCACATCACCCCCGATTCTAGCGTACCCTGATTACAGTTCACCATATTTTGTTCATACAGATGCTTCCCAGAACGGGCTGGGAGCCGTGTTATATCAGCGCCGGGGCGGAACGCTCCAAGTGAAGTCATCGCATATGCATCACGCATATTAACGCAAGCTGAGAAGAACTACCATTTACATGGGGGGAAGCTAGAGTTTCTTGCTCTAAAGTGGGCTGTCAGCGAACAATTCAGGGATTATTTATATTATGCACCATCCTTCATAGTCTAAACTGATAATAACCCACCGACTTATATTCTCTCGACAGCGAAACTCAATGCAACCGTTTTGCGTTGGGTTGGGGAACTTGCAGACTTTAAATTTGAGATCAAATATAGACCGGGAAAAGTAAACATCGACGCGGATAGCTTGTCCAGAATCCCCGCGGACTTCGAAAGATTCATGTACTCTTGTTCTGAAACGGTTTCAAATCCGGAGTTCAACGCAGCAGTTTCTCAGATTTCTTCCGTCAGCAATGGCGATTCCCCCTGGATTACATCAGTCACGGATCAGCCGGAGGCCCTCGAGACAGACAAGCTATTCTTGCCAGAGCGAGAAAACACCATCCAGTTCAAACAGACAGAGATCGCTAGAGCGCAACGAGAAGACCCAACGACAAGTCGGGTTCAGTGGTATGTACGGGCGCGAAAGAAACCAACTCTCGAAAAAAGGCAACAAGAAACCCCTGAACTAAAAAAATACCTCCGGGAGTGGCATAATCTCATGATCGACAGGAAGACCAGTATTTTGTATCGAGGCCAGCAACTTGTACTACCAACGAAGTATAGATCCTTAGTATTTCGAGAACTACACGAGAAAATGGGACATCTTGGTCCACAACGCGTTTTCAACCTCGCGAGGGAACGGTTCTATTGGCCTGGAATGAAGAACGATATTGAACATTTTATCACGCAGGTCTGTAGTTGTGTTAAACAGAGAAAACATTTCTACGTCCGCACCATTCGAACTGGTATCAATTGATTTTGTCCATTTAGGGTGAAGTTCGGGAGGGTTCGAGTATATCTTGGTCATAGTCGACCACTGTACCAGATATACACAAGCGTATCCAACACGGAACAAGACCGCGGCCACGGCAGCCGATAAAATTTACAATGATTTCATTCCGCGCTTCGGGTTCCCGTCTAGAATACATCACGACCAGGGAGGGGAGTTTGAAAATACACTGTTTCGTAGACTAGAGCAGCTCTCGGAAATCGCACATTCAAGAACGACACCCTATCATCCACAGGTTGTAAAGTCCAGGCTGCATGTTTTTTGTTCTGCATATGGCAGTTGGGACAGTCTGGTTTCCAAGTGTTTATGTGGGGAATTAATATTAATCAGGACTGGCTTCTGAGTGAAGGTCTTGCCTGCTTTATGTGAGAGCAGGCTCTATGCGAGATTCCAATTGCTACACAGCATGATCTCAGTGCTCTTCCTCTAAAACAATGCTTGGTTGCAATATCATCCAGCAAGTGCAAAAATGTACTACCAAGGTCAAGGATCATTTGGCATGTTCATCGACTATGTTAACCCATTGAGTGGCGCCATGCACTGTCCACCTGATGAGTAAAATTGTCTGGTGTTAGACAGAGTAAACTAACAAAGTAGGGTGCATCTGGGTGCATTGGGCCATTCCATTCAATGTACACACCCCTATGGACGATGTACACACACCCCTAAGAAAAAAGATCAAAGTGCCGACACCAACACACACCCCAGAAATTAAGAAATTTTTGCCTTATCCCTCAGAAAAAAATGCAAAGATCAAAGGAGGCGCCGATGCACACAACCCCTCAGAAACGGCTTTTTCAACCCCCTCAGAAATTCTAGTCCATGGGGGGAGGGGGGGGGGTATGCCACTTAAAGGGTTAAAAACGTAAATACCACAGCACAACACTTGTACATATACATATACATATACAAGTAATACAACAGCAATCCTTTTATCACTTTTATATATTTAATAGTCATATTTACATATTGGTGAAATATCAATGTCCATATATTAGGGATGTCCATGAACTTGCCCCTAGTTTGAAGCTAATGTATTCATATCTTTTGTATAAGTTGTCTCTCTACAAACCAACTTTTAGTCATTATACAAGAGTTGAATTTGCATTCATTTGCTTCGCAAGTCGCAACAAACTGAACAAAGTACTATTCCATAAACCTGTGCAATGATCGAGCGTCTTTGGCGACATATCCATGTCTTTTAAACGTCTCATACGAACAAATCTCACTGAGTTTTTCTACAGAGAGTATTGATCCATTTGATCGATCGCCGTACTTTGAGAAAAGCTTGAAATGCAAAATTCACAGGGAAGATTGAAGAATTTCGGAGATAAAAACTGTTTGTCTTCGAGTTTCACCTATTCACCCCCCGGTTGAGAAAAGTAACAATTACGTAATGTTGGAGTCACGTGACCAGCGTTTACCAGGGCTACGTCGCCGCCTTCAATTCGCGACTAGCCCTGGGTACGAGGTTGCGCCTCGTCTTCCCATTGATTTGATGTTTAACTTAACAAGAAAAGAAGAGTCAATCTTTTATCCAGCTTATGCCAATAAACGGAAGAAAGCAATGCAGGAAGCTTACATGTTAGCATCCACGTCTGCGGAGAAAGCGGAGTCTAAGGGAAGGAAGCAGAGCGATAAACGCGTAAGGTCGACTGTCATCTTACCTGGTGACCGAGTGCTTGTTCGGAACCTATCACCACGCGGAGGTCCAAGCAAAATACGAGCGTTCTGAGAAGAGGAGATTCACGCAGTGATATCGAGGAACAATCCCGAGAGTCCTGTTTATGATATCAAACCCGAATCCGGAAAGGGAAAGACACGCACGTTGCACAGAAATTTACTGTTGTTACCTTGTGATTATTTACCGACAGCAACGCCAGAGACGAAGCGGGTAGAGAAAGTGAAAGAACAGACCCCGATTATACACACCCCAGAGGATTCAGAATCCGATTCGGAGTGGGAGGAGGGACTGTCGCTGCCTCCAAACGAAATGGACGAACTTGTACAATTAAGCTTACGACCAGAGTCGGTAAACGACGCGACAGTGGACTCAAGTACCAATGGCGATATTAACCAGAGTAGGGAAGTACATGGTAATGAAAATGAGGCGAACAGGCTGAACATACAAGTAGAAGGAACGATGGAAACGCCAGGTGATGTCGAAGAAACACCGCCGCAACCGGTTCGTCCACAAAGGCAAAGACAGCCACCGGTACGTTTTGGATACAATGCACCTGGTTGTCCTACGTGAATTTCCTTTCATTTGGCAAGACCCTAACGTGGGATTAGTTCAAATACGAGATCCGTGGTTTGGTCCACCTTGGATTGGACCGATACAACCTCCGATGATATCAGTACCGTGGATGAGTCCAATACAGAATCCCATGTTCCACGCACAAGTTATGAACCCTATGATATCACCACCGCCTTTTGGTTACTACCCAACGTATTAGAAGACAAAGAGGAACAAGTAAACATATTAAACATTCACATTTATATAAAAAACAACATTTAATTCACTTAGGATTTCACTGTACTTCATACAAATTAGCTAAAGTAAGGTAACTTACGTAATTAGGATCTATAGTGTCTTGAACAGAGAGAGATTACGTTTCGGTTAGTGAGCTGACCTGATCAACCAACTCGAGTGTCTGAATTGTGAAGGATACTTATAACTTGGAACAGTTGCGTTAAGAAGATACGGATCTAAAATGTCAGAGACGACATTCAAGAAGGAGGGGAGAGTGTAGCCGTGTGAGAAAACAATTAAGAAACAGCTTTAAAGACTGGGACTTAGTCAGCGGTTATGTTATAGGAACGGGCTCAGCAAGATAGTCTAGCGCTTTTTAAAACGATAAAATAACGAACACATGTTTTGTAAGTTTTATTAAGAATACTCCTTTAAAAGTGAATAAAATGTAAAACAAAAATATCTTGGAGTAACAGATACACTATGCATGCTTCTGTGATTTTCAATGTCCTGCCTGTCAGTGTAAGATTGTACTGATCTCCATCTATTAAATGGTATAATAAACAAATTACTTCATGCATGTTCGATTCGTGTTTGTACGATTTTTATTATTTCTATTCGTTTCGAAAGATCGCTGACATCCAAAATCCTCCAATGACTTGGAAACTACATTTCGTAAAGAGACTAACAGACAAACAAACAAACAAACAAACAGACAGACATACAGACAGACAGACAGACAGACAGACAGACAGACAGACAGACAGACAGACAGACAGACAGACAGACAGACAGACAGACAGACAGACAGACAGACAGACAGACAGACAGACAGACAGACAGACAGACAGACAGACAGACAAATAAACAAACAAACACACACACACACACAAACAAACAAACAAACAAACAGACAGACAGACAGACAGACGAACAAACAAACAAACAGACAAACAAACAGACTGAGCTGAAAACAACTTGAACGGTCTTTGCCAGTGTAGTTATAGTGGCAATAAAAAGAAATCGTCAGATTGGTATAGGAAATTACACGGTTCGACAAGTATTAATGAAAAATTACATGCGTGTTTGGCGAAACAGAGTATTTATAATTACAAAAAGTTCGCCAAACACAAGTGTGATTTCTCATTAAAACGTCGAGAACAAGTGTAATTTCCTATTAATATCATTTTATAGTCAATGTTACACGAGCAATCAATCATAACTAAGAAACATTATATTAGTGTAGTAAGTGAGCACAGCCATACGCGCCTTTGTCAATTTTGAGAGTTAAGGCTAATTTCCACTCAGGAAAATTAACGGTGGATTGGAACGGACAAGAAAATTTGTTTTGTGTTAAAATCATTAGTTCCAACCCAGAGCTCACAAGACAAAGAAAATTTTCTTGCCGTTCCAATCCACGGATAATTTTCCTGAGTGGAAATTAGCCTTAATTCACACCTGTGAAAAACTGTGAATAATCTTTATTTCTTCTTTATTTTTATCTTTAATATTTAAACATACTTAAGGAGCTCATTGCAAAATAAGAGCTCAGAAAATATATATTTTGAAGTTGTTTATTTACATTTTGAAATCTTGTGTTTAGATGCACGCGGGCTCGTATCCGTGCCGATTAATCTTTAATCGGCACACCTGTGCGATTAATGTTTAATCCGCACGGTTTTTAACCAATCAGAATCGAGTAAATTGACTAAAATGATATTAATAGGGGAATCGTCGGATTGATAGGGATACAAATCCTTGTATTTTTTCTCACAATCCTTGCAATTTTAGTTGCAACCCTATCAATCCGAAGATTTCTGAGTTGGAAACTGGCTGCTGGCAGAGACAATTGTTATATTGACGAATGTTTAGCTTATTTACCTTTTTTCCAAAGAAATATAAAGAACAGCATTGGGATTGAGATCAAACAATTTCTCCATGGTTTTCAAAAAAGCGTCAGTCAAACTATCATCATATATCACTGAAAAGAAGGAATGGGGATATGTTATATTATGATGTTATCATTGCAAATACGATCACTGAGATATCGTACAACCCCATCGTTTAACATTTTCCCGGAGTTTTAACGCATTTCGAGTCCTGGCTTTACTATGTTTTCCGTGATATACAGTAAAAAGAGATGTTCAGATTTCGACTTCCACTACCGCTATACCGTTACCATTAACCGATCAGATGCATTTACTTTATTCTACACGATTAACAAATAAAATGCGCATTACGCCAATGAGAGGTAGCGGGATGGAAGTCAAATCGGAACCTCTCTATAACCTGCGTAAAGGCCCATACAGACCCAACGCGATTCGGCAACGCGACGCGACGCGAATTTTCAATTTTCAATGACCTAAAAACTTTACTATTTTTCTATGTTTTTCAAATATTCGGAACCACTTAAGCAATTTTAGCTATTTGGTCTGCATATCTTGTAAAATTTTTATCCGTTGACGGTTTTATTTGTTTTTAAAAACTGAAAATTCGCGTCGCGTTGTCGAATCGCGTTCGGTCTGTGTGGACCTTAAGAAATATGGATTTTCATACGGTACAAAACGGGTTTTTTATGAAAAACGTTTTTTTATGAAACTTTGTCTAATAAAATCCCATATTCAAATAATACATATAATAATGTAATAATAGACTAATAGTTTAATAAAAACATATATTTCAAGAATATCTTACTGCCTATTGAAAATTACAGTTTTGTATAGCGTTTTTCTGATACAAAATTAATTGTATATAGGGTTAATATGTCAAAATTGGCTTGGAAAACTGCCAATATATTCATTTTAGCACTCGAAAGGATGGAAAACTTTCGTTTCTTACCATCGGAGGCTATAATCACAGATAACCGTCTAAGATCACCTCTATCCTCTTTCGTCCACCCATGGCCAAGATCCATGCCATCTTAAATTAAGATGCGTATTAGGATAATACTTGGTTATATATTAATACTTTACTATACATTTTATAACAGGCAAACGAGGCTGGTGGAGGAAAAAAAAATTGCACGCTGTAGAGCACACGCCCCCAGCGCGGTCGGTAGGTCTGCAGATGCCAACATATCACTATTTTATATCACCATTTTCAAGCTTGTTTCGACAATAGTTCGCAATCAAATAACCAAATTCACTGTTTTTAAGGTGAGAATTGAAAATTGGTTTGAGAATGATCTTAACGTGCATCGTTGCTATATGCTTCTTTGGTTAGATTCGGCACATGGGCGGGGTTGCGTAAGTTTACAGGATCTCACCTCGCTCATGCACCCCAACACACACACGCACACAAAAGGGCGGAAATGGAATTCTGATCGCATAATGTGACAAGCTCTGCCGAACGTTTGCTGCCCCTAACTGACTAATACGTCGCTCTTTTGTCGCATCTAACTGCAGCGCATAATTGCAGCGGCATCTGAAACGAGCCTAACCTAAAACACGCAAAGAGTGAAAGAAATCCAGTTCTTTTACCATCATGACTGCATTATCTAAATTAAACAAGAATTAGTTAACGAGTTCGTTACACCAAAAAATATCGGGGGGGGGGGGGGGTCTTGGAGCCTGTACATATAGTCCCGCTTATTGAGATTTACAGTACTTACGTCCCGCCTTGCAGGGCGATATTTTCCTGGCGGAGATGAAATTACAATGCAGTTCTATAATTAGTGCTTGCAAAACTTGTGCATTTCAATCACGCAACACAAATGTTTTGACGAGTTTGTATTTTTGTTGACGTGTTTGCAAAAGACATTGCTTTAGAAACATATTTGATACTTGTTCATAAACAAAACATAAAACTACGTAAAAATCGTCAAATGAAACACCAAATTCCGAAATTCGGTTACAAAATTGAAAACGGACATCTTTAATATAATTAAAGAGAACAATCACGAGAAAGTGCTGTACCTGAGGTTGAATACTTAAAAAGGTCACAATTTCTCAGTTTGTTTGCCTCGCAGATTTTTAAAACATCAATAATATCTAAAAAATATAAGAATGTGCATTTTGATTAATAGGATACGTAACATTCGCAATTTACAAAAGCTGACTTATCGATCCCTTCCGTATTTTTTATAGAATATACAACATAATGTATATCAGAAGCAATGCAAATAGAATTTGGCCATAAGTTGATAAAAAAATACGTATCGCAAATTTGTAATCCAAAAATAGGATACATCGCTTCGCCCATGTATGTAGGTACACACTCGTCTATAAAAGCATGAACAACATTTGGCAGGTAGGAAATTAACAAATTTACATGAACACTTTTGATGACGATTCTATTTCAAAACTGACAGAATGGAACAAAATCGGCAAGATCTTTCCGAGTTCAAGAATCGACAAGGTCTTTCCATTTTACTGATGCATTCTAAGCATTTGCTCTTGTAGTAGGAAGACACCTCTAGACGCGAATCGCAGTGCCTCCAAGAGTCCAAGGCGGCTTGCTCAGTCATCAATTTTATTCCGAGAATACCAGTAATGAGATCTTACCTGTACAAAACACTCGCTTTGCAACTCTTGCCATGACAATACTGCAAAGACCTACTCCACCACCTAACTCCAAAGCTATACAACCATCAAACCTGTCAAAATCAAATATCATTGTAACTATAACGTTTATAATTAACATATTAAATTAGTAATACTAAGTAAACATCGATATTGAACTGATATTCGGCCGTCAAGAAATTGGGACTCTCCCCATGAGCAGAGTTGCAAAAGGCGTTCGACCTTCCTCCAAGTAAAGTTTCAAGTTTTTAAACCTTCCTTAAAATAATGTGAATTACATAGGCGTATGGGAGGGAAAAATAGGGGGGGGGGGGCAGAAACAAAATATTTACCCGACTTTTTCCATTTTTCCAGACTTACAAAAAAATGGTCCGTGTATAAACTTTCCAAAATTGATATCGAGGTGAATATCCAAAATTGTTATCCGAGGTGAAGCCTTGAGGTGAATATCCTTGCACTATTCACCGACACTGAGGTGATTAATTGTTTTAGCATATACCACAACAAAACAAAAACGACCAGAAAACAACAAAAATTTTTTTAAAACAATTTGTATTTCAGCTCCTGTTATAGGTGTAAACGAGGTTGCAAATAAAACAGTATTTTACAAGCTTTTAGCAGGCGTTCTGGAATTCCGCGGGCAAAATAGCAAATTCCGCGGAATTTTTTAGGTCAATTCCGCAGCCCGAAATGACAAATTCTGCGGACAAAATTCAGATGTTTTTAGGCAAAAATATCAATATTTACCGCTATAAACAGTAATTGCAGGGTCATTCCAATTTAGATAATAAGAAATATATTAGAAAGCCGAGCAAAAGTTCTCGGTTTCACAAGAAATCTGACATATTTAAATACAGTTAGTCCCAACATAAAACAAAACAGCAGACCGTACGTCATTAATATTGACGTGAAAACTGTAATTACTCGTTTTAAGCTCCGTCCCCGAATAAGCGCCGTACTAATCTTCAATCTGCGACTCTTAATCGAAGTACCGTGTGACAGCATTTGAACAAGTTCGAGAAGCCGAAATAGAAACAATCACAGTGCGTTGGTTTTTGTAAACGTTTTGCCACTGCCAATGTTTTCACATTGAAAACTGAATTGTCATCAAACATTATCGAACTTATTTCACGAACCAAAGGTACAGATCGTAAATGACATTATATTGTGTCAACCGGAAGTGCAGTTGCAGAAATATTACTAGAAATTCAAAAATTAAAATCCCAATAAATCTTAGTGGTTAGTGAAATGATGAATATCAATGACAGTCCTTCCACTTTGAAGGTCATCCCCGTTCGTAAGGCTTTACATTTAACAAAAACGTCTTGTAGCTATCAGATCACACAAATGTATCTTTTTGCTAATTTAAGGGAAAAATAAAAAAAATTCTTTACCAAAGTTTAAATTCCGCGGTTTAAACTGAATTCCGCGATTTTTGGACCATTCCGGAAATCGCGCCATCTCGGAATTCCAGAATGCCTGCTTTAGTAATTTTATTCATCATAGAAATAGCTTTAAAGAATACCTTTACACACTGTTAAACGAAACTTTGTGGCTTTCTTTGTGTTTGGTGAAACGCCAGCTTCGTTTAGTACAAAATTTTGCTCGTGACCGGAACGAAACGGGAAGCCATTTTGTTTTTGTCCGGAGGTGAATAGTACAAGGATATCCAGAGCTGAGCAACCAATCAAATTGCGCGAAAAGCAGAACCCACCTCCCGAGTATATGCTAATGTGAATTACATTGAATTACTTCTAATTGCCCAATATAATAATAATAACTATAATTACGACAGTTAGCAGATGTATACAGT
>CACRXK020016963.1:0-10965 GCA_902702795.2 Paramuricea clavata | reverse complement strand
AAAAGAAATGACGATGGGACAATTCAAAACATTTCTCAGAGAAAACGACAATATTTTGTTAGTTATATTTATGTGTGCATACAATATTTTGTATATATTCTCTTAGACTTTAACTGTGTGATAATTTATATTATATTATATTTTAGATGTAATTTTTATTAAAATTTGTAAATATTAGTTTAAACGGCCTTTTGAAAAACGGATCATAGGTGTTCTGAAGAGCTACCGTTTTAAAATATTTGTAAATAATAATAATAAATTGATATTTCCTTTCCTGTTCATTAATACTGAAAAATTTGTATTTTCCGATGTATTTTTGTACTACACGACTTTGTTTATCTGATTGTCTCGCTTTATGAAACATATAAACCTTTATATTTTTCGCTGTGTAATATAAATAAACTCTGTATCGTCTATGAAGAACAAATTTTGCACTCGCTCGTTCGTTTAATTTGCGAAAACAGATTAACGCGTGCGTAAATACCACACGTAAGTATTTCCCATGAAAAAATCTCTATATACTATTCGGTTATCCGGTTATCCGATTATCCGGTTATCCGGTTATCCGGTTATCCGGTTATCCGATTATCCGGTTATCCGGTTATCCGGTTATCCGGTACCCGGGTTTTCTACCATGCCTTTCCAGAGTCACGCGATGCAAGCGTAGCATTGTTTTGACGGTTTTTCGTCGTATTTCCGGTTGGGATTAACGCATATTCGGAGCAGAAATACAAAATTCGGCACTAAATGTCGAATTTTAAAGATAGAAGCTTGAAAATAACACTATGCGTGTTATTTTTAACTTCTTATTCCACCAAGAAGATCAGAATGAGCATACGTCTCAATGGAACGAAGTTATATTCGGCGAAAGGTGTGTTTATGTTTACAATTTGTCAGTAATATTGCGTAATTTGACCATATACGAGCTCGTTTGACCTTCAAAGCTCATAAATCGCTATAATGTTGCCATTCACTAAATCTATCGATAGGAATGAGTAGCTATCGTTACACTGAATCGAATGGTGGTATTTTGGTCCACGTAGCATTTACCGAACTGAAGATGTGAACCGC
Organism: Paramuricea clavata; assembly: GCA_902702795.2. Taxonomy (NCBI): domain Eukaryota; kingdom Metazoa; phylum Cnidaria; class Anthozoa; order Malacalcyonacea; family Plexauridae; genus Paramuricea; species Paramuricea clavata. The sequence continues at coordinate 9,894 of CACRXK020016963.1, read as the reverse complement.
AAAAATGAGTAAATCATGAGTGATTTGTTTAAAGTGCTTATGAAACGAAATTTTTACCTAATTTTTTATTGTTGCGCTAAAAAGTACTGCTAGAGCGAAGAAGAATGACGTTTACAGTTTCTTCATATCTCATCTCATTCTCAAGTTATCGCACTTTCTAAATGTTGAGTTGTGACGTCACTAGTTTGACTTGAGATGATGGCAATAACAAGAAAGTCTGATATCTTAGTGAGTATTTTATAAAATTCAATGAAACCCGGTACACTTAGTGGGTGCACCCATATAAATATTTTTGGAAGGTCATGTGGTTGTCATGACAACACACTAGTCCCCAGTCTCTTCTCTACTTTCTCACAAATTTCCCCTGTAGACCTCTTGCAGGGGATGTTTGCATGTTATAACGGTTTAAACTGATCATAATACCTACACGTATTATAATAATAAGCGACAATTGCAGAAATTACTATTTATTTCGTTGGAAATGGATCATAGAGAAATTGGAAGAGAAGGGATTGGGGACAAGTGTGTTGCAATAACAACCATATAAACAAGCCAAGTTGTTCACTTCGTTGCACCCACTAAGCATTCCAAGTTTCATTGAATTCTATTAAATTATCATCAAGATATCAGATTTTGTTGTTATTGCCACTATTTTGAGTCACACTAGTGACGTCACAACTCAAAATATAGAAAGTGCGATAATTTGCGAATGAGATGAGATACGCACAAAGTGTAAACGTCATTCGTCATCATTTAAGCAGTACCTTTTAATAAAACAATAAAAATCGAGGCACAAATTTCGTTTCATAAGCACTTTAATAGGGACCTGTCGAGAATTTGCCACAGATTTTGCCAAAAATATTTCTAATAATGGACACTCCTTGCGTGAAAATGTTAATTTATCCCAAAGTTTGAATAAATTAATCCGAGATTGGATTATTTGCATAATAATATACTTGTCATTGACCAATCAGAATACATAGAAGACCGGCCGACAAAAAGGGAAAAGCCCTGGGAACGAGGTTGGGATTATACTTGAGCCTTCGTTTCCTTCCCAAGGATCGCAGGCTCGGGGAACGAGATTGACTTGCATCCAAAAAAAAAAATTATTGGACTCTCTCGTGCCCATACCCTTGCGCGGCCAAAAGCTTGAACCAATAAGCGCGCGAAAAAAAAAAACAAACAATGGCCTACAGCAGATTTGTTTGGCTGAATGAAAGTGAACTCTCCAAATTATTGGCAGATAAGGATAGTGAAAGCATGAAAAAAGCCACAAAGGGGTAAATAGAAGTAGAAATAGAATATTTAGCTGACCTTTGACTTTGTGCAAGGTGTTTGATATTGTACTTTTCCTACCTCATGAACAGGAATCGTTTTATACGTTTCTCATGTCTTTAAATGTATAATAAAACAATTATTGGATTCGGCTTTCGCGTGATATCAAGAATTATTCAGACCTCGGTCTATGTTATCCGCCTCAGCTTCGCTTCGGCAGATAACATTGACCTCGGTCTGAATAATTCTTGATATCATGCTCAGCCTCATCCAATAATTGCTTATTGTCTTACAGTTAATGCCGTACAGTATGAGGCCGAATTTCGATTGTTAATAGACTGCAGATGCCACCCAAGTTTCAATAACCAGTGGAAAGAGGAGATAATTTTGTACAAGATATGAAAGTTTTAAAAAATCCTATAGAATAGCAGTGGAGAAATTTATAGTTTAAAATTCTTAGCAAATTGTATTTAATATTTATTGGCAGTGTCGATAGCTGTTAGGAAAGTATCGGTTGGTGTGCTTTGAAATGCGTTTGTAGGTTTGTGTGCGGATAACCATAAAGGTACTAGTTAGCTAATGTGACCTGCATGGTTTATTTCTCTCAAATTGATTTGGGAAAGAAGAAATGGCTGTATTTATCATTTTGATTTTAAAGTGATTGAAATTAGTTAATTTACACGATATCGAATATCATGTTGAATGTCATGTTGAATCTCATGCGGTAAGGCAAAAGATGGTATATTAAAGATTTCCCAAACCCAGTTGGTAATACGGCAATAACATCTCTTCCATTTACTACTTGACAAACAGCTTCTTTCTGCTCTTTCTTTAATTTAATGTGAGTGTTATTCGTTTTTGTAAGTGCAAAATGTATTGCTTCTTGTAGTATTCGTTCCTTTATAGTTGCATTCATTGCGGTCGCCATGTTTTTAGGGAATAATACATATGCTGTGCGACCAAGCCTCTGCGTCGGAATTCCGCTGAAGCTCAACAACCTGAATCCTTTCTGGGTTTTTTCATTAATTTGGTTGGGGTTAGAGTTAGGGTTGCGGTTAGGGTTAGGGGTTAGAGTAGGGGTAGGGTTTGGGTTAGTTACATAGCCATTGAACACCCCTTCCATCTTCTGAAAATGACGTCACGTCAATTTCACAGATGGAAACTAGTGCTAACCCACTGTGAGGGCCGCCCGAGCTTGGGCCTGGGGACGAGGATGCAAATGTGCCCAAACTAAAACAGCAGGTTAAATTTTAACCCAGGGTTAGCGCTAATCCAGCATTGAACAACCGGCCCCAGATCGCAGTATAGGGAGACAACCAGTAGGGCCACTTAGGGGAGAGAAAAGTGGGAATTATTTAAACTAGGTCCCAGGTGCCTTACGCGGCCAAAATCATTACTCTGTAATACAATTGTATAGTGAACTGCTGCCGTTTTTCTGGTTGCCAATATGTAAATTAAGTTGGCAGCCAGCAGCGGCGGCGGAACAGATTTAATTCTGGGGGGCTAAAAAATTTTTTCGTGACCTCCCCCCCCGTCGCCAAAAAAATTTCGGTCAGTGTACCATTTTAGGGGTACAAAAATTTTTCCGGACATATACAAGAAAAAGGATGAAAAAATTTTTTCCGAACAAATAACAGAAATTTTTTCCGGAAATTCACAATTTTTAAACAAAACACGGCAAATTTTTCCCATTATACATAAATTTCAAGAAAAATAACCTAAATTTTTCCTTACTTGGGGGGCTTTAGCCCCCCTAGCCCCCCTGTTCCGCCGCCCCTGGCAGCCAGTAAACAATGTGGACACTTTTTCACGCTGAGTGGCCCTACTGTAGTTTTCCTATACTGTGCCCAGATGATTGTTATGTTGAGAAAAGGCAATTTGGGAGAATATTGAACGTAATTTTATTAAATTATTTAAAGGAAATTTTCACAATTTTTTGAAGGAATTTTCGTTCAAAATAACATAGAAAATAAGGAGAAAAAAGGAATTGTTAGTTTTTCAAAGTGGAAGCACTGCCTGTCGAACGCAAGAACAAAAACAAATATCAAAATATCCGACAATGGCCGAGGAACAGGAAGGCCAAGTGAAAATGTTTTGTGGCGCTTGCCCAGACAGCCACTGTGGAAAACTACTATATTTTATGTCTCACGTGAATTCAGAAGTAGAGTGCAGCGATTGTGGGCAAAAACATAACCCGAATTCGCTTCTGAACGTGAAAAAATCGACCGACTCAAACGTAGCTGTTGGGAACGTATTAAAGTCAATATTACTCTCCAATACTGCCGTGAAGAAAGGCTCAGAGCTGGTTAGGATCCGGGGTTTGTCCAATTTTCATTGTAAAATAATTTCACCTTTGCTAACGAGCTATGGCATGGACAAGAAGACGGGTAAAGCGAAGCTGTTATCAGAGTTAGGACAGGCTGAAGTTTTTAATTGTGCTGTCTTTGGTAATAGGGCCTTCCTTATTGAGAAAGAGCACTTGGATACACCCGGGTATGGAAGGGATGACACAGTGTCGTTAGGGTACCTCAATGATACCCTAGGGATGATCGAGAAGGCAAATGGTGGGGATTGTTTGGTACCCTTATATTCGGATGGCGACGGACATTGCCTCGTTCATGCCATCTCACGAGCAGTTGTTGGCAGAGAGCTACTGTGGCACAGTCTACAACAAAACCTGAAAGACCATTTACAGCAAGAGAACATGAAATATCAAGAATTATTCAGAGACTTTCTCGACACTAACGAGTGGGATGAAATAGTTAATGAGGCAGACCCTAATTACCATCCCCCCACTAACGAACCTTTTGGTTTACGGACTATCCATGTTTTCGGACTGGCAAATGTTCTGCACAGGCCGATAATTTTATTGGATAGCTTGGAGGGTATGCAATCCAGTGGTGATTATTCTGGAATATTTTTGCCCGTTTTGGTTTCGCCGGAGGAATGCAAGTCACAAGGATCGTTAAATAAACCATTGGCTATTGCATGGAGCAGCTTGGCAAGGAACCACTATGTACCTCTCGTCGGGATCAGATATTCTACCCCACCTAAAATCCCACACTCACTTTTGCCAAAAGTTTGGGGTGTACCAAATGAATTAGTCTCAACTTACATTGAATTCAATGAGAATGGCGGTTGTGAAATTGGTGGATCTCGGAGCTTACAGGATAGTTACGTTCAACGCCTGGTCTCTGCAATGAATGAACTTTTCTTTGAAAAGCATGAAGTCTTGCCCAAACTTGTGGCAGATGTCAATCAGTTCATTTTCAAACCTTCAAATGGAGTTGGTATTTCAATCCCTGAAATTATCGAGTTTACCCAAAACGCCATTGAAAGTGAAAGTTTGTTTCGATGTTTGTCGTGTCAGGCATTGAAAAAAGTCAAAGATATGTGGCCCAGGTCTTGGAGGGAGCCTGGAGGACGGTGGTATACGAGGGCGCAGAAGTCCAATGAGGGACTCATAGCCAATGCAATCTATATGTTTATAGAGGCCCAAGGTGTGCATATCATGTATGAACCGAAATTTGACATGTTGATGCCTGTTTTTAGTAAGGTAATTTTGTAAGCAATAACAATCTTGTATTTAACCCTTTTAGTGGCAATGCACCCTACATTATTTTACTCTGTCTAACACCAGACGATTTTACTTTTCAGTGGGAGAATGCTGCCACTCATTGGGTTAATCAGACTATCTGCCTGTGCACCCTTTACGTGGCAATGCACCTTACTTTATTATTTTACTCTGTCTAACATCAGACAATTTTACTTGTCAGGGGAAGAGTGCTTCCACTCAATGGGTTAAGGGCCTTCAATGTTTTGGCAGCCCTTCGAAAACCATCAAAATTGAGGTTGGCAAAGAAATGGCGACCTAAATCTGACCTAATTCAGCACGTCTCGGCATTTTTAAAAATCTGTTCCACGTCTTGGAGCGAATCATTGAAATCAGCATATAACTGGAACGTTACCTCTAGCCAGAAAATTCAAAAGCCAAATTTTATTTCCAGACGTGTGAAATTTGATCTTCAGACACCTAAATTATATATATAAAATAGCTGTCAATTTTTAAGGATTTGCGAAGCAAAATCCTTTATGTCATCGGGTGTGTAAGATAGATAGATAGATAGATAGATAGATAGATAGATAGATAGATAGATAGATAGATAGATAGATAGATAGATAGATAGATAGATAGATAGATAGATAGTAACACATTAGTGACGTTGAGTTCCGAGTCGAGTATTCGTGAACCGCCGGAAGCTATTCGCCATTTGTGTCGATATTCGCAATCTTTCGGGCAAAAACTCCGCTCATTTTCGTACAATACACCAACGACTAAACATTGTACCACTTACTTTCAGCTAAAGGAATGAATATATGACTGTTTTGTGCTAGAAATACAAATGGAAAAGGTCCTAAAAGACAAATTCATTCAACTCAGGAGCAGCCGTGTAATTAAAATAAATTATAATATAGCATTTGTAAATTCTGAACGCTGATTGGCTAAGAGCCGTGTTGATATAACTCCATGTCAACACGGGAAATTTTCCGCCGCTTGTAACACGGAAATTTTTCTTATTCTTCGGGCTTTTGACATTGATATATTATAAAACAAATATAAAACATTTTTTCCGTATTGATATATAGTTATATCAACACTCGTGGAAGTTGGGAAAACTCGAAATTGTGTGAAAACACTCCGCCCTTCGGGCGTCGTGTTTCCACACAATTTCCCGTTTTCCCAATTTCCACTCGTGTTGATATAACTGTATATCAACACGGAAAATGTTTTATATTTGTTAAATCAAAAGCGGTGTTTCCACTATAAAAACTGTATTGTTCCATTTTTCATTCGTATTCATTGGAAATGAATTAGAAATGTATTGCCTGTTGCGGAATGCGAAAACATCGAAATAATTTTGTTGTTTTTTATGCAAACGTTAAGTTATAAAATATCTTCAACATTTCTACAAATTCAGTTATTCTTTTATCTTTGAGGCAGTGATAAAGCCATTTAAAAGTTGTAGTAGATTAACTTTGAATATAACATTCCAAGAAAAGATTTATCATGCATGATGTTGTGTTTTGTTATACTACATTTTGGGCGAGATTTTTGCATCGTCCTTGCATTATTAACTGATATTTTTCAATCTTTTTTGCATTATAAAATTGACAACAAAATTGCAAATCCTTGCGCACTCTTTGAGTGCCTATTTTTAAACCATACACCGAAGTGTGTTCAGTTAATCGAACTACGAATCGAATTCTATAATCGCTGACTTTTTAACAGCTATCAGCACCAAAAAATTCTTACTTTGGTGACTGAATTAAGGTCGGCAAAAATTTGCCGACCTGGGAGATTGATAGGTCGGCATTGCAGAATGCAGACCTCGTTTTCGAGGGCTGCTTTGGGTGCCCTTTTTAAGCTGGGGAAACAAGGGCCCCCCTCCAGCAGCCCTGCAGACGCTAATATATATTGTTGCCCACAGGATCAGGATTGTGACCTCTGTAAAGGAGTGACTCGTGAAGTTTCTGCCGATGGTTCTGTCAGATACATGAATGGTGATCGGACATCAATCCAGTCCAACAATAGCAAGGGATGCACATGTGGTTTTAAACATTTCTGGGATGGTAATGAATATGATAATGTACCGAAAGTGTAAGTATGGCACAGTTCAATTGTTAAATTGTTAAACTAAGTGTACAGTACTACTGCAGCAAACTTGTTAAAAGTTGTTTCAACAAAGATTTTTGCAGTGCGTAAATACTCGTTACAAAAGTAACGCGTTACTAATTACTTTTTTGAGTAATTTTTGCGGTAATTAATTACCTGTTCTGCCAAAGTAATCTTATTTAAACTTTTTCCAGGTAACGAGTAAAATTCTTATGAAGTAACTCACGTTACTTCTCAATTTTATTGCACCATTATTTCCGGTTTTAACGTATATTATTATTGACATTTATCTGTCGTTGCGTTTTCTTTTCCAAAATCTCACTGACATATATATATATATATATATATATATATATATATATATATATATATATATATATATATGTTATTTACCGGCTGCGAGGTCCGGATGCCCGAGGTCTTGAAAACGGCCCGAGACCGAAGGGCGAGGGACGTTTTCAAGACCGAGGGCACAGTTTTTCTCATCCGGACCGACGCTGCCGGTAAATAACGTGTTTATTTTTTATCAGATTTAAAAATTAAATTCATTAAAATTCCAGTGTTGCTTGCGAACTAATTTGAGATCAGTGAAGTAGTGTATTTTCAAAGCGAGGCTGACAAAAATTGAAAAGTTGGAACATATAAAACACGAATACGAAAACTCGAGAAAACTGGCAAGAAACACACAAAAAGACGTATAGTTTCAGTAAAAATGTACCTGCTTTTTTCATGAGTATGGTAGCAGAGAGACTTTGGAATAAAAACTTTTATGCTTGGCGTTTTGGCTTTGACAAAATCAGTTGCTCCTGACAACGACAGGTTCATGTTCAGATCCGATCAAAAACATATAAAAATCAATCTGTTTTGGTTTAATCAACGTTTTTCTACTAAAAAGAGAATGATAAAAGTATGTTACTTTTATATTTTTGTATTTTTTCTTGTCGTTTCACGATAACATGGTTGAAAAAAGTGTTTTTAAACACAAACTTTTACTTTGTTTACAATATTTATATCAGTGAAAAATACATGACACAAATGGGTAGAGAATATATTCGTAACTTGTTTTCACTGCTGCAGTTAAACCTTCTTTTAAATGGGAAAACATTTATTTTACAATCATATACAGGGTGTATCAAAATAAACGCAATTCATCTTTTGTGCTTAATAACTTTCGACATACTATTTCTAGTTAAACGCTTTTAGGCTTACTTCAAAGCCTGTTCTTTTCTCTTTCACACAAACTATTATCCTTGTCTCCAATGCTAGTAATAATTGCACAGGAAAAGATTTAGTAAAACCTATCATTTTTAGTTGCTGTTTAATTATGCATGTTTACTATGTTATTGTTTAGTCGGTTTAAATGTTAGAATTTTCTTCTTTAAACTTTAATGTTGTCGTCACTACATCTGGAAAACCACGTAAGAACAAATTAAAAGTATTTTAAAAGAGACCAGGTTGTTTGAAAATCCTAAACGAATGCTAAAAATCGTCAAAACGTTCTGGTGTCTGAGCTACAGTGTCATCGAATTGCGATGTAATGTAAACAGAAATTATAGCAAGTTGATGTCAGTCAGCTTAGATGGTCCAAGCCAAAATTATATCGCATTTGAAGTTTAAAACTGAGTTAAAAATAGTGAAAGAAAAGCCGTAATTATACTTATTGTTACAATCCATTTAATAAAATGCAACATTTTTTGTTTTAATGAAAAAATCAGTTATTTTCATGAGAACGATTTGTTATTCCATCTCAATTTTTTTAATCTCCAATCGCAATAACGTAAAGTATTATTACCCGCGAACCAATGAGTGAAATTTAAGAAACAACCCACTGTTAGAAAGCTGAATGGCTACGCTTTAAAATGAATGTAAACTTTAACGTTTTCGTCTATTATTTGTTTAGCAATTTACATTTCAGTCGAGGATTGCGCTTTTTTTGATACACCCTGTATATCTGTTTAAGCTGTAATTTTTTCGCTTTTAAGTGGCCGAATACATGAGCATTTAAAAAAATATATAGTTTTCTCGACGTATAAGTTTTATACATGTCAAATAACTTCCGACTTTCTGTCGCATTTTTATCAAAATATTGTCAATTCTTGTGAACATCGTGCTTAGTATGGAGCCCTTAGGGCTTGATGCAATTCATTTTCGTATTCTGACTATTGTTAGGCTATGTTTTCAAACGTTTTTGGCAGATTTTTTCGTTTAAAAAGTGTTTCACTCCTCAGTTTTTGGCGCGAAAACCAGAGCGGGCAGTTGCATTTCACAGCGGGCAGTTGCGTTTCAGAGCGGGCCGGATGCAAAAAACCGGCCCGCTCTGAAAGGCTCCTCAGCCAATCAGATTGCTTCATTTTCACTGATAAAAAATAAATATATTTACTCATACAGGGTGTTAGCCAGAAGTAAAAAAAATCCGCGTTTACCTGAAATCGGGAAATTTATTTTAGCCTGAAGTCGGGCATTTCTTTGAGGTTGCCCCCTCTCGATTTTTAAAATTTTCATGTCTTTGAAATGGTATTTCCAGCATTTGGGAGTAGTTTTGAGCGAATGTAGGTATAAGTATGTTTTTAAATAATGGCGTATTAACAACATTGAATTTCTATAACTATTTTTTGGCTGATCCGAATTGGGTAATTGGGAAAACCGCGTTTAACACGGAATTTTTGACTGTAGCTAACACCCTGTCATATTACTACTGTATATACTAAATATATTACAGACCCTAACATTCTAATAGTAATGAAAATCTGGCAAAAGCCATGCTTGTTCTACACCAGATTATTAAACTCAGGCATTCAGGTTTTGTAATATGTCTATTAACAATTTGCACCTCTTTGTTCATCTCACATTTTGCATGTACAAATTGATTATCTGTTTCGGATTAAATTGGACTAACAACATTAATACCATAAACATTTTGGGATTGACTTTTAGGAAAAAAATAG
>CACRXK020016962.1:0-10966 GCA_902702795.2 Paramuricea clavata | reverse complement strand
AGATTTTCCGATTAAGTTGCGGCCATTCCTCTCATGGAGCCCCAAGACGCATCACTTAGTTGGGGGAATTGTTGTCCCATCTCCAAGATATAGACCAGAGAAGCTTAGCATTTCAATGTGCAAAGTTGCATGCAGCTTGTCATAATCTAGAAATGCATGATTCTATAAATTTATCTACTGGCATTGCTTATATTAATATATTTTGGCCCAAATTTCAAATGTATATAGGATTTGATTGCATTTTGCATCTATGCGACAGCATAGTGACCAAGTATCGCATTATCTTTCATTGAGTTTGGCACCAACATGGTCACTGTATTGTTGCTTTTAATTCCTAAGAGATTGATTGAAATCCATCCATAGCAATTTGGGCCAAAATCTATATGATGGGAATTATTAAATTTTTTTTTTATATATATCAATGGTTTGGTTTTCAGATTGAAGGATAGGGGTATTTGAGGGGGTCAGGGGGAGGGGGGTCAGGGGAGGTGAAAATTTGGATGTGCATGGCCTAAAGCAATTAATCGTAAGAATGGTTTGCACATAAGTTGGAACATTGCCTATGTTAAAACAAACTTTAAGATTATATGTTTTCAAATTAACACTCTAGAATTCACATATTGGGAAAAATATTATGTTTCCATGAAATATAGTCTGTGGGCAGTGTTTCAACTTATGTGCATGAGGCGGATTTAATCCTACTTGAATATAGACATGCAGCAGCAATCAGGTATCCTTTCTTCTTTTGTTCTTAATCCCAGTAATGTGTATCTTTTTTGCTGTATGACCTCTTTGTGCGTTCACTGTCACGTAGTTCTCACTACCTGAATTCTAATTGAAGAACATCTGATGCAGGGTTCTTCTTATTGGATTTGCGTAGAATTACACTCCTTGCCACATCATTATTTTTTTCCACCCCCTGGCCAGTGAAGACTTTGACTGATTGATACAACTGCATAAATCTGGGTACATGGTAGACAAGTGAATGCATATAAGGGGTCACTGCTGCTCTCTTATATCCACTGTGGATTGATGTTCTCCTCAATGATGTAAAAAGGTTTATCCATTCTCTTGCCATTTCAAAATAATTACCAGAGGTATCAGTGCTTGTGCTGTCTGTTGTTATTATCTTGTATAGTTCATGAAATTTTTTCCATATCTGAATTACCACATCACATGTGTCAGGCATTAGGCAATCTATTAACTTATCAGGAAGTTCAGCTAAGAGTTTTTTTTGTCTGAACCAAGAAGACTGGTGAAATCATATTGCCCGGATCCTTTTCCATCCTCAGTTTTTTTCTCCCATATGTCAAAACTGACCCCACAGGATCTAATGGTTGATTGCAATTTTGTGAGATGTATCATATCTCTTTCACACTTTTTTTTAATTAAAATTTGTTTTTTTGTCCCAGGCAATCATTTCTTGTATAATATTGTTTAACAGGACATCCATTACCCTTAGTAATAGATGGAGCTCATCCAAAACAACATAATCTAAATCAATCTTAATGAGGGGCTCATTTTCACAAGAGAATTTGTCTGCAGTCCCCTTTTTATTTGCCATTTTAATTACTTCTTCCAGTGTACGTTGGAGTGGATGAGAGTTATAATAGTCTAAATCCTTGTCCATTTGCCATCTGTATTCTTTGTGTATCTTGCACCAAAGGCATGCATAGTTTGAGGTTGCTCCTTTCATGCCCAACATTATGAGGAGAAATTTATAATCTCCTCACAGGAAAAATTCAAGGCCATATTTTGTATTGTTTATTGTAATTTCACTCACCTCATTTAAGTTATTTATTTCTTCAAAAATGGTGCTGAAGGAATCTCTTAAAGTTTCATAGTTTTCAGATCCTTTTATGATGGCAAATGTGTGATTTCCACTTGCCGACATTACATATTTTCTGTTTTGAAGTAATGAAAAGGAAAGCAATATGAAACTTGAGTTCCTTGTCATTTTTGCTCCATCCCCTGAAATCTTAATCTGAATTTTTTCTTTGCTCCAGTCTACTTCATCATGAAGTTTTACAAATTCTTGAATCCGGGTTTTCGGCATCTCTGTAAATGAAATTTGAGCCCCATCTGCCTCACCGGGGGTTGGGATCACATTACTAATATCATTTAATTGGCTTCTCCTTTGCTTGACCAAGTATGACTTGGGAAGACCATCAGTAATCATGGTTAGCTCATGGTAAAAAGAATCTCCTACACAAAATTTATCAAGCAGGAATAGAACTTGTTCAATCTTTTCTTTGTCCTCATTGGATAAACTATCAAAATTCTGACAGTCATCAACATGGAGGGAATGTATTGTTCCTGTGCCGAAGAAGCATGTTTTATTGCATGCTTTTTATGAAAATCCCTATTCCTCATTAACCTTTTGACATTGGATGTTATAGGCGCATGCCTGTCATGCCTGTCAGGTACTCAATAGGCGCATGCCTGTGAAGTATCTCGAGGAAAATGGATTTCCAAGCTTGCCAACATACATTAGGATCGTCAAATTGGCATACAATATCCCAAGGGATTTGCAATATTTCTTTTATAAAATCACTTTCAACAAAATTTTTATAGTCACGGATTTCTCTAGTAGTGTGCCTGCCTGATTTTGGAACTGTTATACTTTGAACTGCGAAAATCATACTATGATCCGATATTCCAAGATGGATCACACCAGGATTTGATATATTTTCTGGTTCGTTTGTTAAAAACAGGTCGATTAAAGTTGCCGAACCCTCGGCCACCCTTGTTGGTTCAATAATTAACTGGTTTAATTGATATAGAGAGCATGACAGTTGGAGTCTCCGCGTATGGAAATCTGGCACTGCCTTAGCAAAGTCACAGTTTATATCTCCAACAATCATCAATTCTTCGTTTTCCAGGTCGCACTTACGCAGAAATAAATCAAATTCATAAAAAACATCATTATTGGAATTAGGTGGCCTATACCAAGCACTTATTAAGAAAGCCACTTTATGTGGCCTACGTACATCAATACATATTATCATTTCTAGGGGTTCTGGAACTAGATCTTTCCTTTCAGAGAAAGATATAGTATCTCTAATATACAGGCCAACGCCACCCCCAGATCTGATTCGATCATTGCGGACCATAATATATCCAACTATATTAATTTAATTATCTGGAATTGAATCATCAATTTTTGATTCGTTTATTGCAAGAATATCTAAGGAAGAATTGGCTAGAAGTAGACGTAGCTCGTCTATGTGTTTTAGCAGACTACGTATATTCAAACTTGCTATTTTAAAACCTTTTAATTTAGTTATAGCATGCAGCGGGTGGTCATAAATACCTGATGCTGTACCATTCGTTAAGTCAGTTAATGTTTCCTTCTGCGGTGTTCTTCAGAAGGAAACATTGACTGACTTAACGTATGGTACAGCATCAGGTATTTATGACCACCCGCTGCAGAACGACGCTCTACCTTCTGAGCTACAAGGCCAAGTTGGGAACGATATGTAATTTATGTTGGGAACGATATGTAATTTATTTGTGATGTTAATAACATGAACGAATTTCTTCCTTTCCATACCTGGTGCCGGCTATTAATCCAGCGAATGTTGTATATGATTTTTTTTCTTCAGAGTCTAGTCAGAGTTCGTGATGTAATGTGTAGGTGTTTTGATCTTCTTACGAGTATAGTACAGAAAATTCAATTCATTCTACTTGACCACGGCTTGGAATATATATATATATATATATATATATATATATATATATATATATATATATATATATATATATATATATATATATATATATATATAAATATTAGCAAAGTATTAAATTAAACAGTAAAAATTTTCTTAAAATGCTGGTAATCATTGGTCCAGACCCTTTAAATACATTGGTCCAGACCCCTTAAACTTGTCCTTGTTTATATTCCACTATATTGTATAAATTCGCTGGGTCCAAATTTTGGGGGGAGTCCAGTATTTTCCATAGGAAACCGGCACAATTCTTTGAAAATTCAAGGAAACCGTGTGAAATATATATTAGATCGCTCAGTGAAAAGCCGCCATCTGGAAACTGAACTGAATATGTCAATGGAGCACGCTATCCTTGGAGTTCGGAATTGTGCGCGTGCGTACAAGTGTATGGGCTAATAAACGAAAAATGTACCACGAGCATGGCATGAGCCGGCTATTACGTACATAAATACGAGTTGTTACTATAGTATTCAAATCATGGAACCGAGGAATTGATGGCGATACAATTTTCAAAACTGAAACGGCAGTGCCGACATAGCTCTAACTTCCGAAAAGCAAAAGCGACAGCCTTTCTGAAGTGCTTATAGTGTTTAGAAGGGTTGCTTTTAGGGGTGATTATTGGAAGGAAAAATTTGTGTAAGTATAATATTTTACAAGAAAATGACCATTTATCACACCCAGGTAAATTGCTAATTATGCATAAAATAACTAATATACATGGCAGAAATTAAATATCCTTATTTCCAAAAAAAAATTATCATGGGATGAAAAACTATGCTTAATTTAATATAATTATTGTAGTTTTCATAAGGAAAGTCATTGTTTTCTATAAATATAATATATTTTATTTCAACTTATACCCCCCACGAAAACACGATTTCAGCCATATTTTGCCGTCTTGTTTGCTTTATATCGCCGTGTCTCGCAAATAACATCCAGTTGTTGAACTTTTACATAATGGCAAATGGTTAAAGAAGATGTCAACCAAGTTTTGGTTAGTTTTGAAGCAGTGCGGTGTATTTTATCTTCGATATTGTGTCCTTCCATATTTCGTCTAATATGCCTCCATTTTAATGGATCGTCGATTGTCTGCCCGATAAATGCCACTTCTTCGTCTTCATACGTATTTAGATTACAGTATCCAAGAGTACTTCATTGTAGAATAGTCCTAATTGAAAAATTGAAAACATTACTTGCACTTGGAAGGAAAAACCTCCCATAACAAATTCAGGATAGCAATAAAAACAAATAATTTGAAAGTCACGTGCAATCTTCGCGAAAATTCCTCTGGCTACTTGGACAGGGGGGCGCAAATATTTTCACGAAACGTTTGTTCGATTCAAGTTTCAACTAAATATATTGTATTTATTGTATTTTATGATTTAAAGATAAAAACAATAAATATTTACGTATTTTTGTTATCAACCATAAAAATACAATAAATATATAATATCCAGTTAGGTCGCTATGGGCGAACAACTTTTCGTGAAAACATTCGCGCCACCCTGTCAAGTAGCCACGAGGAATTTTCGCCAAGATTGCGCGTGACTTTCAAATGATTTGTTTTTATTCCTATCCTGAATTTGTTAAGGGAGGTTTTTCCTTCCAAGTGCAAGTAATGTTTTCAATTTTTCGATTAGGACTATTCTACAATGAAGTGCTCTTGGATATGAAGATATAGAAATATGAAGACGAAGAAATGGAATTTATTGGGCAGAGAATCGGCGATCAATTAACATGGCGGCATATTAGACGAAATATGGAAGGAGACAATATCGAAGATAAAATACACTGCACTGCTTCAAAACTAGCCGAAACTTGGTTGAAATCTTCTTTAACCATTTGCCATTATGTAAAAGTACAACGACTGGATGTTATTTGCGAGACACGGCTATATATAGCAAACAATTAGACGGCAAAATATGGCTGAAATCGTGTTTTCGTGGGGGGTAAGTGAAATAAAATATATTATATTTATAGAAAACAATGACTATCCTTATGAAAACTACAATAATTATATTAAATTAAGCATAGTTTTTCATCGCATGATAATTTTTTTAGGAGATAAGGATATTTAATTTCTGCCATAGTATATTAGTTATTTTATGCATAATTAGCAATTTACCTGGGGTGATGAATGGTCATTTTCTTGTAAAATATTATACTTACACAAATTTTTCCTTCCAATAACCACCCATATAGCTAAAGGCAAGTAGGCAACCCTTTTACACGCTATAAGCACTTCAGAAAGGCTGTCGCTTTTGCTTTTCGCAAGTTAGAGCTATGTCGGCACTGCCGTTTCAGGGCGGGGTCATTTTCAGGACTTTCGTCCCGGATTCAGGTTTTGGCACATATGCCATGTTGACCACCATGGTCATTTTACCCTAAAAAAGTTGAGATTACCTGTGGTAAATGAAACGCATACAAAGTCCTATGCAGGTCCTAGACTATAATAAGAAAATAAGAACTGGAACCCCCAATTTTTTTCGTGTACTATTTTACTTAGAACATAGACTAACAAAAAGCAAAAAATTCTGTAATGCCATTTTTTTGAAAAACGCCAAAATGTCGTTTTCTTCGACAAAATTATTTGACATTACTGATTTTTTTTTATTTTGGGAATATTGAAAGATTTTTGCACTACAGTGCAGTGTGCAAAATTCAACATAGGTCACCGGACAAAATAATGAGATACAGCGCACTGTTTTTAAAAATTAAGGTACGTTTACACCATAAATATAGGAGATCTAGATTGCTAACGCATACCTAGCGCAGGTGGGGCCTACATGATAAATCCAAGATGGCGGTACAACAGGGCAAAAAGACTATAGATTCTATTACGAAAATCAGGATTTTTGCATTTTTTGCCGTGGCATTGTTTCGAAACTTATTCGGTCAAATTTTATGGTAAAGAGAAACTTACCGCGAAGATTTTGAGCATATATATGATTGAATTGGATGAAAACTCGCAAAATTATCCATCGATAAAAGTTCGTGTGAAATGGTCAGTTGGTCAGTTGGAGCGTTTTATTGCCAGAAATACTGTGCTATGTTAACATCTAGCCTTGTGAATGGTGTTTTATACTTGCATCTCTCATCATCATCTGCTCTGTCCTCATAATTATGAAAAATGAACTGTTATGTACCCCCCCCCCCCTCCTTGCTTGTTAGAGAAGTAAACTGATGAGAGCACTGGATGAGGGTCTATCATCTATGGTCTGTTATAATTTGCTTTTTATGCAGATAGTGAGCAAAAATTAAAGCAAAACTGTACAAGTTACATATATAGTACTATATCAGTACTATACACGAACTTTTATCGATGGATAATTTTGCGAGTTTTCATCCAATTCAATCATATATATGCTCAAAATCTTCGCGGTAAGTTTCCCTTTACCATAAAATTTGACCGAATAAGTTTTGAAACAATGCCACGGCAAAAAATGCAAAAATCCTGATTTTCGTAATATAATCTATGGTCTTTTTGCCCTGTTGTACCGCCATCTTGGATTTATCATGTAGGCCCCACCTGCGCTGGGTATGTGTTAGCAATCTAGACTCCTATATCTATGGTTTACACACACTTATTGATCGGTCCGATTCAGATATTACATGACAAATCTATTAAATTTTAACACTTTTCTCCTCTAAGCCGTACAAATTTTTATTCAGAATCACTAGGAAATTTTTCTTTCAACGCCTCATTTTACCTGAGAGTATTAATAGGCTGGCTTGATACAATTTTGAAAAACTTCAAGTGTATAACAGTTTGACTGTTTAAAACGTCGTATTTTTAGGTTTTATGAAGCAGATAACAAGATGTTCATCCATTTTAATATTTCTTCTTTCAAATTTACTTCAGTTTTGGAAACACATAGTCCGTTGCTATGGCAACACGCAGGTACGAAATTCACTCTTGGATAGCCTATTGCTATTCGTGCACTATTTTACCTAGAACATAGACTAACAATAAGCGAAATATAAAAACATTCTGTAATGCCTTATTTGAAAAACGCCAAAATGTCGTTACCTTCGATAAAACTTTTTGACTTTACAGATCTTTTTGTTTTCGGAATATTGTAAGACTTCTGCACCCCAATAAAGTGTGCAAAATAATGAGATATAGCTAACGCACTGTTTTTAAAAATTGATGTATCTAATGATGTCTGCAATTGACATGGAAATGCTGATACAACACGGACAATGGCGCGAGATGCTAACAATAAGAAATATAAAAAATTCTGTAATGCCTTGTTTGAAAAACGCCAATATGTCGTTTTCTTCGATAAACTTTTTTGGCATATATTACAATGTTTTTTTATTTGGGAATATTAAAAGATTTTTGCACTACAATACAGTGCGCAAAATTTCAACATAGGTCAGTAGGTCACCGGACAAAATAATAAGATATAGCTAGCGCACTGTTTTTAAAAATTGGCATTTCTAATGACGTGAGAGATTGACATGGGATGTGCTCATATAACATGTACAATGGCGCGAGATGGCGTGGGCAAGTCGCCAAGCCAGGTCAAATACGTACAGTAAGTACTTTCGTTAATATTCCCGCGGAAACGAATTGTCACGTGAGTTTGTTCAAAAAGGAAATGTTTTGTTTCACGATTCTTGCCTACATAATAATAATAATTTATTAATTATATTGCGCAAATATCCGTATGTATATAATCAAATGCGCACAATTTTGTGTGGATTAATATATCGAGCCACCTTAACATGCATGAAGTAATTTCAAAGCCACATTTTCGCATTTTAGCGAGTGAAACTGTTCATGGCATCAGATTTTCCCGTGTGCCACATACAAGGCAGTCGAGCGAAAATCACTGAATAAATGAACTGTAAAATGTGTATTCACGTACCTGACGAAAAGCATCTTGGATTCAAAATTTCTCTTCAGACACTTCAAAACTTCTCGCGTTCCTCAGCTTGTTGTATGCAATGAAAAACTGCCTTGACAACAACCGTTTTTACCAGCATGTAAGGCCGAAAACATACGAACAGCCTCATTAACATCTTTACGTAAAATCGACGATTGCTATTGGTTGCCCTTTCTCGATTCGTCTGCAACCGTAAAATTCTGAGATGTTATTGGTTGTTACTTATAGGGAACATATGCTGAATAAATTACATCTTGAAATACGCATATGTGTTATCCACCTGCTAATTAACTGTTCTGTCAATAAAATGTCAGTTAAACCTGCAGGTTAACTTTTACAGCAGCTGTTATCCGCTTTTGACTTTATTATACCTATTATCGCATTTTAAGAAAACATGAATCATGAAACATTATGCCAGTTTTGCGCTCATACACATATTTATTGATAATAAAACCTATACCAAAATAGGTTAAAGGCAATATATTTTTAAAATTATAAATAATACAAACAATTAAAAATTGCATAGTTTGATTCGTTGCTATATTTGGTTACGCCAACTGTCCTTGCACCAGAAAAAGGCAAAATGTCAAAGATTTTTGATATTTAGTACCCAGATTTCAGGATACCAGCTGCAACCACTTCTGCTGTCTTCGAATTATCTTTTACATCGTTGGTGCCTATGTGTAGTATCACCTCATCAGGTTTTTTGCGGATAAGTGGTTTAAGGAAGTCACACATATCTTCGATTTTGCTTCCTGAAAATGATTTTACCGCTACTCGCCGTTCAGCATCAGATAACTCCCAGCCGTGGACATGTTGGACTATTGAATCTCCACTAGCTATAAATACAAGCTTACTAGGTTGATTTGTAGTGCCCTTTTGAGATGTAGTGGCTCTCGTCGAATTCGCAGTAAGATAACTACGATTATTATCATTGGACTTTGACTTTTTGCTTTGACCATAAGATTGGGTTGACTGATTTTTCTTTTGTGCACTATCATACTTCCTCGAGTCGACGTTTGGGCTATTTAGTCTAGATTCAGATGGCAATACAGTGTTAAGCTTCAAAGTACTATCATCTACATTTGTGTCGCTTTCATTATCAGAACAACTTTCCACAGACAAGATATCAAACGTATTATATTTGATGTTTTTGTCACTGCCTCTGGTGCTTAGTGATTATTCAGATCAGTCATGCGTACGGTTATATTATGCCCATCATGAGAGGAAATATTATGTGCATTACTGACCGTTACTTTGTGCTTTAGACCTTGAAGTTTGCCACGAACTGCAAGCCGAATCTCTGTCATTTATTGTTGCTAAATTGTTGTCTTCTTGTAATAGCTTTATAGCAGTGACTAGACTAAGCTTTTCACTTTCGATATCTTTAATTTTGGTGTTTAGGTCAGAGACAACGTAGGAGACAGAATTGAGTCTATCTTTAAGACTGTCGTTATCGATCCTAAGCTGAATATTTTCTTGTTTGAGCTCATAGTTTTGGGTCTCTAAGTTGGACAAGCAATATTTGGCAAGTTCGTTTATCCTTTCGCTGAACTGTAATTCTTTTAGCTGATCAAATTGATCTGCAAGAGATTCATCTATTCGTTGAAGTTCCGCTCTCGTTTTATCAATGTGCTGATCTAGATTTGATTTAATTTCGCTTACCTGATTTTGAAAGTAAACATAGTCAGAAGAGTCCTTGGCAGTTACCTGAGGGCTTTCTTCCGATTGAACAACTTCGTCTACCTTCCCATGAATTCGAGTTGAAGCTATACTGTCGCCGTCGCCTTCGGCAGAAATCAACTCGTCATCTTGTGAGTCCTCAACACTTTCGTCCATTGGTTTTGCGATCAATTTAAGCTCGTTTCGAAGCGATTCACCATCTTGACCTTTAATTATCAGTGAATTATTTGTTGAGTACCATCTGATCGTTATATCTTCGTTTTCAAATGATTTACATCCACCTCTGGGTACAAGCCATCTTGAGTCGATCTTCAAGATTTTATCACAAAACTTTTTAAGTTCCTCAAAGCTACCCAGCCATTTGAAAGAACCTCTAGTTGTAATGAAAAATTCAGCTTGAGAATTGTCCTGATTCATCGCTATATC
Organism: Paramuricea clavata; assembly: GCA_902702795.2. Classification (NCBI taxonomy): domain Eukaryota; kingdom Metazoa; phylum Cnidaria; class Anthozoa; order Malacalcyonacea; family Plexauridae; genus Paramuricea; species Paramuricea clavata. Next base: position 234 of record CACRXK020016962.1, on the reverse strand, counting down.
AATCAGTGTATGTCTCACGAAATTAAGTTCTTAAAGTCGATTTAACAGAGCTCTAAAAGGCACGTCCGTTTCGCTTGAGGTTATTTTCTTCGATAAACCTTTTTGGCATATATTGCAATTTTCTAAATTTAGGGAATATTAAAAGACTTTTGCACTACAATACCACTGTATTGGGTACTAATTCCGGCGAGGGTATTAATTCCGCCCGGCTATTAAATTTACACCCGGGGAAAC
>CACRXK020016961.1:0-10967 GCA_902702795.2 Paramuricea clavata | reverse complement strand
GTAGTTTACATTTTGAGATCATTTCGGCTTATTTTTGCTTGAGAAATGAATACAATGAGGACAAATTTAATGGTCACATGCAGTGCTCAGAACGCAGGAAATGGCATTTCCGGGCTTCAAATTTCAAAAATTTTCCGGGGGGGGGCATACCCCCGGACCCCCCTAGCTATGCGAGGTCTTGGAAAATGCTACGGTCAGATTTTTGGCTGGATCCGCCCCTGCGCACTTAGTTTATTTAGCCGCCGCACTTGACTATGAAATGCAAGCAGACAAAGAAAGAAAGAAACCACGGCACACAAAGCAGATTGCGCTGAATTCAGCAGCAATTGTGCTCTAAAGTATTAAATTTGAGTGTAGTGTAGTGTAGTGTATGATGCAATCCAACATTGAATGTGCTATATACGCTGCAATATTGCGAATATATGCTGCATACTAAAAATATCTCAGTGCTTGAACATCTATAGCCTGCGTCACAGGAACATCAATCACAAACATAAATGAAGTTGCATGTCGTAACTTCAATGTCATTTAATTAAATTAATCAATTTTAATTTATTACATTTACTAATGAAAAATGGAAATGTCTGATTGAAATTCAGCGTCAAAATTAACTTACCGTGTCTCTCACCCTAATTATAACTCTGAGTCGAGTCAGGTTTTCCCCTTTCCTGGTCTATTAACATCGCAAAGGGTGAAACATGAACTAAATATTCATTTATACAATTATATACCGACGCATTTTAGTTTTAGTATAACCTTTCAACTCCGTTAGCAACTTCTGCGTATGATCTCTTAGTCTTGCTGAACATGATTCATCAAAAACTGATTATATATATATATAATTTCCAACTGAAGGCAATAAGTATAACAAAATATAATAAAAAGACTCTATATCGTTGTTATGCCTTCAACACTGAATACGTATAATGTGTACACCACTTTATGTAACAGGCTACTCACAACTAACTGGATAAACTTTTTGTCACATTTTTGTATTATCTGGGTTTAAATATATCATGCAGATATCAAGTACCGTTTCCGACATTAAAGTAAAATCTGATTTTTAAATAGAAGCTGTTAAAGCAACTAAACTTCGACATGGCCATGGGGGCCATTCAACATATTATCGGCATTGTCCATTGAAGTTGCATTGTACATCCTAACATCCCTATTTGTTTTCGACGCTGAATTTCAATCACACATTTTAATTTTTCATTATTAATTAAATGTATTTTGACATAATATTGAAGTTACCTTCATAACTTGTAATTGATATTTAAGCGGATATTTTTAGTATGCAGTATATTCGCAATATTCGCAGCGTATATAGCACATTTAGAGGATTGCATCATATACTACACTATACACTGAGTACACTCTAATAAATATACTTTAGAGCACAATTACTGTTGAATTAAGCGCAATCCGCTTTGCGTGCCGTGGTTTCTTTCTCTGTCTGCTGGCATTTCAAGTGCGGCGGCTAAATAAACCAGTGTGTCACATGCAGTTATATCAAACCAGACAAAAAGAATCGCCGCGCAATTACGAAACATGTTTTACTTTGTAATATAGTGTTACAACGATGTTCATTCTTTTCTTTAGAAAATCAAAATGCTTCACTTGTAATATATTGTACTATCTTTGAATTGCGTCCCCCCCTGTAAATTATTATCATGTATATCTCCTGTGGTGCAAGATGCTCTAATTTGCATAAATTATGCTCGGTTCCAGGTTCCGGTTCCAGGTTCCGGTTCCTGTATCACTGTATCGTTGTATCGCTGTATCGCTTTTTAGTAGTAGCCCCCAAGATCAGCGCAACAGTCTTGTAAGACAGCTAAATCATTCACCGCAAATGTGGATTGAACCGTTTCGTGAATACTACAAGGACTGGAGTCTGGAGCAGCAGACATTTCCGAATTTTCCGTAGATATCTTTAAATTGAATCTTTCGACAAAGCTACAACATGACACTTCGAATGAGCGCGCGCTCGGAAAGACTTTACCACGCGTCAAATAATATTAATGATATTCCGACTAATGGAGCGCCCCTGACTTTTGTAAATCGGTCAGAACTCCCCACAGATCAGTCAAAATCACAAAATATCGCTTGTTTCCATGGCAATAAGCGTCTAGACCAATCAAAACACTGGATTTTGACTGACCAACTTTGCGTATGTCAGCTGCTCATTGACTTGACTAAGCTCGTCTGCTCAAACACTGTATGAAATTTGATCACTGGACTACAGTTCGATTGGAATGTTAATTGCTAGCGCTGCATGATAATAGATACTGGACTATTATAAGGTGTCGCTGCATGATAAAAAATAATTGGACTATTGGTCGAATATTTAAGACTTTAATTAATTTTACGTTAGTCGCGTGACTGGTTTGACGACCCCTGGATCCGCCCCTGCTTGAAGACTTTGTGTTTTTTTAAACAAGCCCTCGTGCATAATCACTTCCATTAAAGCGATTCGTTTTCTAGTTCTTAAACAATTAAATAATGGTCATAGCAGTTATAAAATCTCTTTATAACAAATTGAAAGTAAACATAGTTGCTCTCACGCAGCTGGTGGTATGTGCGTCTTGCTGTTATATATTGTTCATCAAATTATCATAGTTCTTGTCCAGTCTTTCATATCGGCCATTCAAATAGTGAATCGCTCGAATGTTCTCGATACATGATGATTTTAAAATTGTATGTTGAAACGTCGAAATAAAAGATGATTATATATTGGTTAAAACCTTTTTGATTTTGGGTGAGTATTTCTTTATAAGTTTTGAAAATTAACTCCAGAATACGCAGTACGCTTTAAGAATTTGCTTCCAATGCATAATTCCCACCTGATAAAGTTGCAGCAGATTGGCATGTGTATGGACATTTCCATTACAGTGTTGTATCTTTCGTTTAATTAATAACGTTTCAGTTTACTTGCGGGTGATATGTTTGTTTCCCTTGCTTTTATCCAAGATTCCATTGGCCTTGTGCTGCGCATAAACACGTCATTTCGCTATTTTGATATTTAAACCATCCGTCATGCAAGAATGATTGTTCATATATAATTCGTTTTTAAATCGTTCAGTAATGCATTGGAAGCAAATACCTTATAACAAAACCAGAAAAGCTTTAAATCTTGTGATAAACCAAGTCATTATTTCAGTCAATGCGATGTTATCCTATCTGAGTCCCGTAAGTAACCGCAAACAACCTGAGGACGAACGGCGATGTTCCAAACAACAGGTCGGATTTGCTAGCTGGCGGGTTTTCAGCGGTATACGTAATAGCGGCAAAGTTTCCCAAATACGCGTTGACGAGCAATAGCGTTGACGAGCTAATAATTTCATGCCTAGCTGTTGATGGTTGGAAGTAGAATTTGGAACAGGGTTAGGAAACATAAACATTCACTGACAGAAATGTTACGAAAGCTTGATTTCCAAACTTCATTCGTGGATTTCTCATCATGCCGCAGTGTATGATTATCATGGTTTCCCATACATCTTAATTTATCTATGAAACTGTATGATTCAGTTCTGTTACATGAAAACAAATATATAGCAAAAAATATAGTATAGGATAACTAACTCCAAATATCATCAAAATCGTAAGCAACCAGGCTTCGTATACAAAAGGCTTGCCATCCAATAACATACGTTCTTCGTTATTGAATAGAAACAATAGAGGGGGGCAACGGTATTTTCGTGACTGGTGATTAGCAATTATTCGTACAGTTTGTGATTCGTGATTTGAAGAAATACCATTTCGTGAATCGTGATCAATACGCGTGTCGTGAATCGCGAAGAGCTAAGAGGTCTAGCTAGGGTCTTGAATTTACGAATATTTTACCCTAACTTGTAAATGTTTACGTTTAAAACTCGGCCCAAATTTGATATTAATGTTTAAAAAAATGAAAAATTTGCTTCCCGCGATTGTCTTTCTTGAGGTTTATTCGTTTCATCGTAAACGTTGTTGCCGTATACCTTAGTAGGGAGCTTAAGCATGTAGGACGGCAACACGACGACGACGGCAACCAATACAATGAGTCGAAGAAAAGTAAATAAATAATTGAAGTCCCAGGGGAGTTTCAGACGTGGTCGTCGCTCTGTTTACAACGGCAAATCACAGATTTTCACGTCTTTTATACAACGCCTGCATTTCAAGCCGTAACAAGTGCAAGTTTAAAATTCGGTTAGCGGAACTCTTCTCGTAGATTTCGTGAACCATCGTAAGAAGTTCGTAATGTTTTGTAATGCCTCGCAATATAAATTTCTCTAATGTTAAAGTCAGTAAAATGTATTTGTGTTAACAACGATTTCTGCTGTCTCAAAAATCGTTAAATGGTTTCAGACTTTGTTACGTACGCTTCTGTGTTTCTAAAATTCGTGAAAATGAAATTTTGTTTTTCGTGACTCGTGAAATCTAAAAATGATCTTCGCGATTTCGTGGCGAGACCCCCCTCCCCTTGCCCGCCCCCCTCCTTGGCCCCTTAACAATATACTTACAGATTTTTAAAATATTTCAGAGAATTAATACATTTCTTACAAATTCTCGTTTGGTATTATCAAAACTGCATGTGTGTGTGAACAGACCAATAGAAAATGTTTTATCTTAAAATTTAAAATGTATTTTTTGTACCGATATTTTTTGTTTCGATATTTTGTTTGCATCTCTCTTGACGTAATCTGAAACCGCTGCGAAAAATGCAACTACATGTCCCTGGCATGCAGGAATCGAACCTGTGGCCCTACGATTTCGGTGCAGCGTTCTAACCAACTGAGCTACAGACGCCAGGTGATAACCATAAGTTTTCGAGCTCTAACCACAAGTTCATGTAGATACATATAGAGTATTGACTGTACTGCTATATTTTAGGTTATGGGTAAATATCGAGATTTTGTTGGCATCTCACTCGATTTTGCAGGCAGGTGTTCCTGGTTAGTTTTAATAAATGTGTACAAATTTCAACTCGATAATTTCCATCAACAAGACCCTTCAAATATGAAAACAATTTGCCTGAATTCATTCAGGGCTTGGAATTTTTTGGCCCTGATAGTGCGGAGTTTACTAAAGAAAATGAAAAACTCTATCCATAATTTCCAAACCCGGTATTCCCAATAGATCATGAAGGACCCTTTAAAGGACAACAGAGAAAAAAAACCTTATAATTTTAAAGACCTGCCCCGATGCAAATGGCAATATAAAAAAAACAAAGAAAAGTGCTAAAGAAATTCGAAAAGTTTGTACCTGTTTTTCTTATTTTTTAAGGTATTTATTTTATTATGCAAATAAAGCACATGAAAAGAGTTTCATGCGTCTTACCGGTGAGAGGAAATGTTTCTTCTTCATAAGAGGGGCCTGAAGGGGTAAAATGGGAACTGGGATTGATCAATTTTTAGACTGGGAAAATGGGATTTGGGTTGCTGGGACTGGGATTTGGCCATAGGGAATGGGAAATGAAATCCTCAAAAATGGGAATGGGATTGAGGTAATACGAGTCGATTCCCAATTTTTCTGCGTTTTGAGTATTTTAAAATACAATTTTGATCCGTTTTTGGTGTTTTTGGTCATGATTTTTGTTGTTAACTATGTTATTCACAGCGCTACCTGCGACATACTCTGGCGCCCGCAATTTTGGGTTTTCTGATTATGCGTGTCTCAGAATGCTGCAAATGCCATTTCCGGGATTCAAATTTAAAAATTTTCCGTACCTTCGGCACGAGCACCCCTCTAATATTTTATAAAGTGTTCGCCACTTGCTTAGAAGGTCTTAAAACAGTTTATTCTACCGATAAATAAAGGGTTTTTTATTGACTGGGATTTCAATAACTGGGACTGGGATTTCTAATAAAAATCAACTGGGACTGGGATTTTGCCAAAATTTCAGGTGGGAAATGGGATTGGGCCCCCCCCCCCCTTCAGGACCCTCTCATAAGAGTTGTGGAACCATGTTAGCAATATAAAAACTCGGCATTTTAATTCTCTTGGTATTTTTTAAAAAAAGTCGTAAACAATAGCGTTCGATCAGCTATTTTGTGCAAAAACCGGGGTGGTGAAAACGTCGTCTGAGACCTGGGATCGCGGTTGACCAGCGGCAATTACCAGTAGAAATAAGGACCAGTGACGTCATTACCGCGGTTTCACTTTTAAAGCCAAGCACTCCCTGTGATATTTATAGCTCAGTAATATAAACCAGCCGATTGCAGGGCCTTCCCCTTCCTCGCAATTTAAGAAAAGACCCTATGAAGGGGAATGACCGTTTACCAGTTTGAAAGATTGGACAAGAACTGTGATGAATTGATCAACAATATACAGGGTGTATCAAAACTGAACAGATTTGAAATTGCTCTCAATTTCGCAAACAGGTATTAGTATCCATGTTATGATATATATAATTTCTTTTGTGTACTGATAATGTAGAATAATGAAAAAAATTTCAAACTCAATTTTTGTAAACCAGGGGGGGGGCTGTTTTTTTCCAACAAACTAAAACTGGTTTGCGCACGAGATTTAAAAAGCATTAATCATATTTTGAGTTAATAGATGGAAAATTTGTTGCGTTTTAATTAATTTTAATTACTGTACAAAAATTTCATACAATTTGCTTTAGTTTAAATCTTTAACTATTCATTTTTCCTAAAAAAACAGCCTTTCGCGTGCATAATTAATGCCTTTACCTAAGAATGAATGAATGAATGAAGTTCAATGAACAACTTTATTTAAAGAGTGTTAAAACAAATGTCAGCAGTATAACTGAAAAACCTGTGGCCCTCATATACAATATATACAAAGTTATTCATTCTACCCTTAAAACGTCTAAAAGCCATGTTTGTGATGTTACTCTGAGTGTGCATCCACACCGGGCAAGCTGAAAAGTTTGCTTGGCCACGGTGGGAATCGAACCCGCGACCTTTGGGATACTAGTTCAATGCTCTGCCAACTCAGCTACAGTATACGTGGTCAAGTCGATTCGAGTTGATGATATTTCGGAACTGAGTCTAGTTTCATTCGATCTATCGATGGAACTAGACTCAGTTCCGAAATATCAACAACTCGAACCGACTTGACCACGTACTGTAGCTCAGTTGGCAGAGCATTGGACTAGTATCCCAAAGGTCGCGGGTTCGATTCCCACAGTGGCCAAGCTAACTTTTCAGCTTGCTCGGTGTGGATGCACACTCAGAGTAACATCACAAACATCATATTCACCTGAGTACATAACACCAACACACAAAAAATAGTCTAAAAGCTACGTAGAGTATTAAGAAAGAAAAATATATAAAATATCTTAGGATTATAAATTTATTTATATCACATTTATGTCGGTTTTCTTTGATCGTCCGAGGTTTATAACTAGCTTATATATACCTTGAATAAATAATTGGATTAAACTTGTAGACAAAACGCGAGAATTTTTCATTAAAAATTTTTGAAAATGACAAAATATGTTAGAAAACCTCCACAAATGTGATATAAGTTGGTTATAAACCTCGAAAGTCGGTTTATAACTGATATATTGCCCTCGGACGCTACGCGTCCTCGGGGGCAATATATCAGTTATAAACCTCCTAATCGGTTTATAACTCTAACATATACAAGTTATATACAATTTACTGATCACAATAATAATTCAAAGCGATAAATTCACCCTTATAAGATTCTAAAAAGTAGTTCTTAAGGGCAAAATAAAAATTAATTAAGCCAACCTCGTACCCAATTAACCCCGTATGGCGACTAGCCATGGGTACGAGCTTGCCCGGTGTGGATGCACACCCAGAGCAACTTCACAAACATAATATTCACCTGAGCACATAACACCAACACACAAAAAAAGTCTAAAAGCTACTTAGAGTATTAAGTACGAAAAATATATAATATATCTTGGGATTATAAATTTATATATACAAATTATATACAATTTACTGATCACAATAATAATTCAAAGCGATAAATTCACTGACCCTTATAAGATTCTAAGAAGTAGTTCTTAAGGGCAAAATAAAAATTAATTAAGCCAACCTCGTACCCAGGGCTAGCCGCGAGTTGGAGGCACTCGCGGCTAGCCCTGGGTACGAGGTTGTAATTAAGAATGCAAAAGGCTAATTTTTAGGAAAAAATCTAAGTTTGCGTGAATAGTTAAAGGGCTTAAACTGAAGCAAATTTTCTGAAATTTCTTGCAGCAATTAAACACCCAACACATATTTTTCGCCCATTAGCTCAAAATACGATTAAATATATATATATATATATATATATATATATACATATATATATATATTACATATATATATATATATATTATATATATATATATATATATATATATATATATATATATATATATATATATATATATATATATATATATATATATATATATATATATATATTTATTGTGAAGGGGTGGGTGGATATTGAATTAAATAAATGTATGTAACACTGCTAATGCGTTTTTCATCCTTATTCTTTCACTTCAGATTCTCTTCCCGTCTTTTAAACTCACCGTTGCTGGGTCCCAAGTCCCAGATGTGAAAGAGTGAGGGGAAGAGTCTAATCAAAGGGTTAACATTCGTTGACACGCTGAAGGAACAAAGAACCTGAATGCTGGACTGCTAATAGATAAAGATAAAATAAACCTGGTTTACTTCATAAGATTTATTCACTACAAACTTGTTTCGTATGACAAGCAATGCTTGCCACACTCATCAGGTGAATTTAAATGTCGCGCTACATTGATAGCGCTACATTTAAATTCACCTGATGAGTATATATATATATATATATATATATATATATATATATATATATATATATATATATATATATATATATATATATATATATATATATATATATATACAGGGTGTATAAAAAAAAACGCAATCCTCGACTGAAATGTAAATTGCTAAACAAATAATAGACGAAAACGTTAAAGATTACATTCATTTTAAAGCGTAGCCATTCAGCTTTCTAACAGTGGGTTGTTTCTTAAATTTGACTCATTGGTTCGCGGGTAATAATACTTTACGTTATTGCGATTGGAGATTAAAAAAATTGAGATGGAATAACAAATCGTTCTCATGAAAATAACATATTTTTTCATTAAAACAAACAAATGTTGCATTTTATTAAATGGATTGTAACAATAAGTATAATTACGGCTTTTCTTCCACTATTTTTAACACAGTTTGAAACTTCAAATGCGATATAATTTTGGCTTGGACCATCTAAGCTGACTGACATCAGCTTGCTATAATTTCTGTTTACATTACATCGCAATTCGATGACACTCTAGCTCAGACACCAGAATGATTTGACGATTTTTAGCATTCGTTTAGGATTTTCAAACAACCTGGTCTCTTTTAAAATACTTTTAATTTGTTCTTACGTGGTTTTCCAAATGTAGTGACGACAACATTAAAGTTTAAAGAAGAAAATTCTAACATTTAAACCGACTAAACAATAACATAGTAGACTTGCATAATTAAACAGCAACTAAAAATGATAGGTTTTACTAAATCTTTTCCTGTGCAATCATTACTAGCATTGGAGACAAGGATAATAGTTTGTTTGAAAGAGAAAAGAACAGGCTTTGAAGTAAGCCTAAATGCGTTTAACTAGAAATAGTATTTCGAAAGTTATTAAGTACAAAAGATGAATTGCGTTTATTTTGATACACCCTGTATATATATATATATATATATATATATATATATATATATATATATATATATATATATATATACAAGTTGGGTTTGTCCACTTTGCTAGAGTGCTCAACACAGAGATTGTGGAGCGAATTATATTTCGGAATGTGAAATTCAACTAATTTAAAAACATTAAAAAACATTAAAAAACATTAAAAAATTAAAAAATTAAAAAAACATTAAAAAATTAAAAAACATTAAAAAATTAAAAAACATTAAAAAACATTAAATTTTTTAAACATTAATTTTTTAATGTTTTTAAATTAGTTGAATTTCACATTCCGAAATATATATATATATATATATATATATATATATATATATATATATATATATATATATATATATATATAAATATATATATATATATATATATATATAATAATTTAATATTTTAATACAATTTTTCAATTGAATAAGTTGCTACTTTAAGTTTCATGCAACAAGCAATCATCAGGCAACATATTAATACGGTTAAGTTGTTGCGTTTTACTCCTCGCAATGTTTGCTGACGCGTGTTCGTTTGAATCGTCCCGCGTGGAATCTGCGCGCATGCACGCATTTCATGAAAATTTCGCTACGTTTATTTAAATTAGACCGAGAATTATAACTACGGAGTATTTGCAATTTCTCTTCTAAACATAAATTGCAACTATTTCCACCGGCTTTGATTGAACTTGCTCGGGATAAGATGGACCACTTGATATTAAATTGTTTTCTATTTAGTTTTAGTTTCCAAACATGTTTAGAAAGTTCAGTTTCATTCTCGTATTTAATATCATTGAATGATTTCTTGTGATTTCTGTATCTCTCCTTAAATGTTGTCGCTGTCATACCAATGTAGGATTTTATATCGTTGTTGTCTTTCGTTTTTACCTCGGCTTGATAAACTAAATCTTTCGTTAAGCACATGTTGTTAAGCGGGCATTCGTTTACATTTCTGCAGTTACAAAGTTTTTCAATGTTGTTATCGTTGGTAGATTCTTCGGATTTAGATTCTCTCAATACGCGTTTGTTATGTCTCGATATGACGCTCTTTACATTATTCATACAGCTATAGCTAACTTTGATCGTGTTTCGGTTGAAGATCTTATGAAGGGGTGATGTTTTGGGAAAATGTTTGTCGATTAATTTCAAGAAATCTCGGGCGACATTGGTTCGTACGTTTTTACTATACGGCGGGTTGAACCAGATAATTCTTCTTGTGCGTTTATGTTTCTCGTTTTGCGATCGACTTTCGGTTGTAGACGTTGTTTCAGCAGCTGA
>CACRXK020016959.1:0-10968 GCA_902702795.2 Paramuricea clavata | reverse complement strand
GTAGAGTTTGCATATCATGACTGCATGACTGGACATTTTTGAATGCTTAAATAACCTTTTTGTGTTTACAAAACACTATAAACTGTACTTGTGTGGAGTAAACTTGTAATTTGTGATTATGCATCATATTTATTTGCAGTTTGTATAATTTAATCTAATCATTAATTAATATAGTTAATTTGTTTAATCAACTCACTGAAAGTTGGGGCCTCTTTTATCTTCTTAGCAATAGCCTTTTCCCCCTTGTGTACTTTTGGATAAATTATTACCCAACGATCTGATTTTTTTTTGTTTTAGCTTGCTTCTTCTTGGAATTTTCATTGAAGTGCATGTTAGCACAAAACAGTCTAAAACAGGTTTGAAGCTATTAGTATTCAAAATTTGACTTTTGCTTTTCTTCTAAACATTTTCTTATTCTTTGATTGCCAACTGGCACTCCTGCAATTACCTGACTTATAATAAGGCCAAAAAAAATTGTTGGTTTCCGGTTTCCCGACCATACCTAGCTTTTGGCTGCCGAAATTCCTGACCATAAACTTTTTGTTGTTTCCACTTAAAGGACTGCCTCCTCCGCAGGCCCTTATAACATAACTTATCAGTGGCATATATAGATCTGTGCACTTTCCGCGCGCGTCTAATCAATTCAACTCCCCCCCTGAATTCAATAAACCCTAAATTCAATAAAGCGACTGGGGACGAGACAGCTTAAAGGACATTTAAAATGTTTCCACCTAAAGGACCTTTTGTGGACTAATTAACTAAAGGAATTTTTTAATAATCTGGAAGGAAATTTCTTTGGCAAGTGGAAACACATAACGAAAAACTAATTAACTAAATTGGATTTGATTTAACTTAGTTCTCAAATATGCAGGTGAACAAGAAACATGGAGTCAAATTTGGGTGAGGGTTTTTACCTGCATTGCAAATTTGAAATAGAATTCTAAAATGTGACTTGTACTTACCTGGCCATAAGTGAATGGTATGGATAGTAGACATTCTTTGAGGCGAACTGATTATCTAAAGAATGCTTTGACTCGAGGGATGAAGTCTGGTGAAGATTTGATAGTTTCCGAATGGCGGAAATTAGTCGAGGTTTTGTAAGGATTTTTTTAAAGCGCCTATGCAACGAAATTTTTACCTCATTTTTTATTTATTTTCTAAAGAGTACTGCTGGAGTGATGAAGAATGGCGTTTACAGTTTCGTCTTATCTGATTTTATTCTCAAGTTATCGCACATTCTATATTTTGAGTTGTGACGTCACAAGTATGATGAGGTAATGGCAGTATGAAGGAAGTATGATATCTTGGTGAGTATTTAATAAAATTTAATGAAACTTGGTACACTTAGTGGGTGCAACAAAGTCAACAATTTGGCTTGTTTATATGGTTGTTATGGCAACACACTCGTCCCCAGTCCCTTCTCTTCCAATTTCTATATGATCCGTTTTCAACGAAATAAATAGCAATTTCTGCAATTTTCGCTTATTACTATAATACGTGTAGGTATTGTGATCAGTTTAAACCGTTATAACATGTAAACATCCTTTGCAAGAGGTCTACGGGAGGAAAGTTGTGAAAGGAAGAGAAGAGACTGGGGACTAGTGTGTTGCCATGACAACCACATGACCTACCAAAAATATTCATATGAGTGCACCCACTAAGTGTACCAAGTTTCATTGAATTTTCTTAAATACTCACCAAGATATCATACTTTCTTGTTATTGCCATTATCTCAACTCATACTTGTGACGTCACAACTCAAAATATAGAAAGTGCGATAACTTGAGAATGAGATGAGATATGACGAAACTGTAAACGTCATTCTTCATCACTCCAGCAGTACTTTTTAGAAAAACAATAAAAAATGAGATGAAAATTTCGTTGCATAGGCACTTTAAGTTTCTTGTGTGCAGCTGACCCTGTATAAAATAAATGATATTTTAAACTTTCGAAAAAGTTTTTATATTCAAGATGTGTGGAAAACTATGTAACCTGCTTTAATCCATGCTCTATCTAATTCTCCATGGGTACATCTCTGGAAGATCTTGTTTTCTTCATGAACATGCACGTCCATGATGTGATTTAAAAGGCTTCTCCATTTTTCTTCCGTCTCTTTTTCGTTTGTGGTTGAAATTGCCACCCAGTAAACGTGGTTAACGATTGACTGAAAATAGTTAAGTGAATTTTTATTGCCAATTATTTTTGAGGTGTTTGTTAGAGAGGGAAGGTTGTCAATCTTATTACAATAAAACTCAATTGCAAAACAAATGGGAAAGGTAGATTTAAACCTGTCAAGCGTTTTCATTGAAAAGGAAAAGTGCTTATATCAAAAAGCATTTATTAGAGAGGCATTTGGGAACTATATATGTAACATTATAGCTGTCGTTTTAGATCATACTTGACAATTTATTTATGCTGATCTTATTTTGCCTACCCCAATCCACAGCTTTATTTCTTTAAATTTCTTTGTCTTTGAGGCTTTCAAAAGCTTTTTCTTCACACCTATATTACACAAATAATATAGTTATTCTTACTAAGAATGTTGTATTCTTAAATATTTACCATGGATCTTCACGATTTACGTATTATAAATACTTGACAACTAGGCTTCTTACCCTTTGCAACATGCCACACATCGTAATTGTGCTCTATACTTGACTTTTCACTTGCCATATACGCAGATACTTGCACGTGTCTGTCTGTCACAAGTTTTTTAACTTCTACGTTTGCATTCTCAAGGTACGAAAGTTGCCTCTTCAGGGACTCTAATTCCATTCCATTGGAGTTTTTAACTTCAGTACTCTGAAATTTAATTGATTTGATAAATTGCTATATCATCATTTGTGTAATTAGTAATAATATCATTGCTATGATTGCTATATCGTTATCTTTAACCGAATTAATCACGTGCATAGTGCGATAGCACAATTAAACATTGTATCTGAACCCTCCAATTACCTTTATAACTTGAGTATCTAAAATAACGTTTTGCTCTACGTCAAGTGTGCTACCAGAACCAAGAAGACCACTGTGTCCAGGGCTGTCCACACGCATGTCAGAAGCTATAATAACTGGTTTGTCTCTGATTCCATTGATCAAACTTTATTGCTCTAATCTCCACATGTTAAATATTGCTGGTATTGCATATGTACTTTGAAGGTTTGACATTTCCCTTCTTTTAATACAGAGAATGTTTAACGATTCCATGAACCTTAACGTTTTATTCGACTCCATCCCTGTGCTTAAAATTGTTGAAGTTATGAGCAAGTTCATAGCAGGAAGCCGATTCATAAGAGGGCCAGTTGACCAAGAAATATCATGGTTTTGGTTTGTTGAACACGATATATAGATCATGCAGTAACTTCCAATCCTGTTTCCTATTGAAACTGAGCAGCTGCTTCCACATTTTTGGCAAATCCCAAAGATATGTGCTATCGACTCTTCGCAAATGATAAATTTTAGCTGATTCTCAATAGACTTTTCGCGGGACAAGAGAACGCGGTCTTTACTTTGCTTTGATATTTCTTCAGTGCTTGCCTCCTGGTCAGATTGACTTTCTTCACTTGCCAAATGATCGAATTCCGTACAATAACTCCCGTCACAACTTTCATTACAATCGGATTCGCACAGTTCTTCTGGTGGTGGTCCGGAGATTTCAACGTTTGCGTCTGCTTTGCAAGATTCACGTGTTTTTGAAGAATCAACATATTGTTTAACAACATTTTCACTTGTTCCGCATTCATTTGTTTTGGATGAGTCAACAATGTGCTCTTCAATAATATTCTCAGATGAGTCAGTTTGAGAACCAGTAGAATTCGTTTCGGGAAATACGAGTAATTTAGACAATAAATTCACGGTAAGGAGTGTCTGTGTACCTTTTGTTGCTGTCGTTGACAACATAGACTTCTTTGTTTGAGTGGTCTTATTCTTACCAAAATATTCGAGTGCAATGGTTTGGCAACTTGTACTCTTGAAGTTGCTACAATCAGCATTTACAATCTCTGATTCCTGCGGATGTTCAGTAGCGATCGTGTTGTCTTCGTTCACGATTTCGTTATTAGGTGGTAATTTGGATTTTGAAATCAACTCTTGAACATCCTTGATAAGACGAAAGGATAATGTTATTTGTAAGTGATTGACTGGTCGCAACTTATTATTTATCAAGTAGTTCGAGTTTTAAATGCGAAATTTTTTGGAAGAAAATTTTGTGCAGGTGGGGGCATATTAAATCGGGAGAGGTGGTAAATATCTTTCACGCCCCCTCCATAGGTTAATGCTTATCATAACCCATCATAATATATATCACCATAACATAGCATTTAATACATGTATCATATCCCATCACTATAAAGACCTGAAAAGCCAACTGAAAAATGACTAAATAGAACAAATTCTTGGGTTTCATATGACGTCATAGATTTCAGTGGGGGTCAACACTAAATCGAGACACAGTGATCGGAACGAATTAAATGTTCACTGTATGTGTTGGCCTTGTGTTTGCTAACAAATACGTGCAATTTCGTATCATTTTCTCACTCCAGTACAGCATAAGCATCAATACAGTTGAGGTTGACCCCCACTCAGATTCACTGCATAATGGCGTAGTAAAACCCAAGAATAAGTCTCTTTCGTCGCTTCAAATTTTATATCCCCCCCTGCGCCAACCGTGGTAATGCCTCGTGAGTGTTGCCCCCTCCCCCCATTTTACCAATGTCCTTACGCTTGCCATGCTTATGGTGTCACAGACCTTGAAGCACGGCTGAAATCAGCTAAACTGAGATTACTTCTATTTCTAAGGGAAATTATTAATTTTGTAAGTCCGAGACTTCAAATATCGTGGTATATAAAGTTTCTAATTAACAAAATTTTATATGAAAACATATGATCAGCATGATAATTGATAAAAGATGATTGAAAATAGTAATTACTTTCCGCCTTGCTAGAACTCCTGTATGTCTCCTCTTCGCCTGTCTACAATCACCATGAGTATCATTAACCATATCGAGTGGTTTATTTTTCGTGGGTACTGCGTCAGGTTTTAGAAATAATTTTCGCCTTTCTTGAAAGTTTAATGCAGACAAAAACTGAGAAGAATGCGAAGTAACGTAAGCATCTTCGCTAAAATGCAACGAACACAAACCCGAATATTTAGATGGAACAAAGCACTTTCGCTTGCAAAAGTCGACCCATATCTTGTTTCTTTTTTCCTCTGTTTTATTAGTTATCTTAGGAAACGAAAAAAAGTGTATTTTCTTCTCGGGATTTCTTTTACTACTGCTGTTGCAACCATAAACTGGACAATACATGGCGAAACAAAACCAAAACAGTAGAATTTGTATTTCCCGCCAAAAACAAAGCCCTGTTGTGACATCACGTTGCATAAATTAGCATAATAAAAATCATAACAAGATGGCGGCGAAGACGCTATGATTTTGTTTCAACAATTACCATTTTCCAAGAAATAAAAGACAGAAATGGGGAATTTTTGTTATTTTCTTTCATATGTGGAGGTAATCTATTAAATTAGTTAAAGAAAAAATATGTTGCCATTTCCCTTTAACAGTAGGTCAAAATCAGGTTAAACTATGAAGCTAACTTGCTTGAACTTCATTTGTTTTGTTCAAGTGTTAACATTATTTACACTAAACTTAATTTATTTTGTTGAAGTGTAAATTAATGCTATGCCTTGTTGGGATTCACATTACATTTTTGTTTTGTTTGCATGTTATTATGAAGTACTTGCTGAACTTTATCAACTTGCTTATCATAGTAGGTCAAAATTGGTTGAAGTCTGGAGCTAACTTGGTAGTTAACTTGGACTTCAATACTTCATTGTTAGGTGTTAACAGTAGGTCAAAATCAGGTTAAAGTATGAAGCTAACTTGCTTGAACTTCATTTGTTTTGTTCAAGTGTTAACATTATTTACACTAAACTTAATTTATTTTGTTGAAGTGTAAATTAATGCTATGCCTTGTTGGGATTCACATTACATTTTTGTTTTGTTTGCATGTTATTATGAAGTAGTTGCTGAACTTTATTAACTTGCTTATTATAGTAGGTCAAAATTGGTTGAAGTCTGGAGCTAACTTGGTAGTTAACTTGGACTTCAATACTTCATTGTTAGGTGTTAACAGTAGGTCAAAATCAGGTTAAAGTATGAAGCTAACTTGCTTGAACTTCATTTGTTTTGTTCAAGTGTTAACATTATTTACACTAAACTTAATTTCTTTTGTAATTGAAGTGTAAATTAATGCTATGCCTTGTTGGAATTCACATTACATTTTTGTTTTGTTTGCATGTTATTATGAAGTGGTTGCTCAACTTTAATATTTATATTATGTCCTTATAGCTTTATGTCTTGTTGCTTTGTTATTGATCCTTGCAGTGTTGCTACAGGAGGAAACCTAAACTAAACTAACTTTATTTATACTGGATAGCTCTACCAGTTGTAAACTGTTCTTCCTAGAGGTCCAGTAAGGATCATCTCTTATTGACCCAGTATTACTTGGGGAGGGATGAATAGGGGTATACAAATCCACCGATCAGTCCAAATTTGAAGCAAAATCTTACTTATCATAGTAGGTTGAAATTGGTTGAAGTCTGGAGCTAACTTGGTAGTTAACTTGGACTTCAATACTTCATTGTTAGGTGTTAACAGTAGGTCAAAATCAGGTTAAACTATGAAGCTAACTTGCTTGAACTTCATTTGTTTTGTTCAAGCTAGTGTTAACATTATTTACACTAAACTTGATTTCTTTTGTATTTGAAGTGTAAATTAATGCTATGCCTTGTTGGAATTCACATTACATTTTTGTTTTGTTTGCATGTTATTATGAACGTTATGAAGTAGTTGCTGAACTTTAATATTTATATTATATCCTTATAGCTTTATGTCTTGTTGCTTTGTTAACTTTACATATGCCTTGTTGGGATATGACTTAAAAGTCTTTGCCAATTTTGATGTTTTTGTGTAATATTGTGAAGATTTTGAATATTGAAAGAAACTTTATAACTGTCATATGACCCATGGGCGGATTTATTGTGGGGGAGGGGGGGGGGGTTAAACACCCTCTAGAATTTCTCTAACCCCTCTTATAATGTGTTCAGCCCCACCAACACTTTGCTTCAACC
Organism: Paramuricea clavata; assembly: GCA_902702795.2. Classification (NCBI taxonomy): domain Eukaryota; kingdom Metazoa; phylum Cnidaria; class Anthozoa; order Malacalcyonacea; family Plexauridae; genus Paramuricea; species Paramuricea clavata. The sequence goes on along the minus strand of CACRXK020016959.1, from coordinate 3,836 downwards.
CTCCTATTTTGTGTGAAAGTCTTTAACCCTATCGCCTATTTTGGGAGGTAGAAACATTGTAATAGCTTAATTGCGGCTTAATGAGTTAAATATCAAACTATTAAAAATTATATTTATAGCAAAACATTTAGACTTTGGTGATGCCAAATCTTATCGTTGATGCTAATGTCTGCACCAAACGGTATCCAGTCAAAACATCCCCATAACTGAGTTATAAACAACACTCGACATGTTCTGATGTTCACTGAACGACATACGGTACACTAGTGTCTCGTATATTTCTTTATACCTTATTCTGCGACTCTGCTTCACAAACATTTAAAACACGTACATAAAGTTTATATATTTCTTACCTTATTTACTCTGCTTCATACTGTGGCTCGGCCACAAAGTTTATAGTTATATATTTCGTCCCTTTATATTCACTCTGCAACTCTGCTTCAGAAACATTTAAAACATATACTGTGGTAATCGACGAAATCGTACTGTTATGTTGCAAAATAGAACGTGGAAATACAAGGTTGTTATGTACACTTTCAACAGTATACACATATAAAATTTCGCATATATGAAAACATATATTCACTCCATCGAAGGCGGCCATTTTGAATTTATTGAATATAATATATATCCATCCAGTTGAGGGTTTTTATGGTTTTGCAAAATATATAGATCAAAACGGCACACGTGATGCTGATCGCTGTCGCTGATTGGCTCCGGGCTAACACACGGTCTGCACGATGGCAATGTATCTGCGCTAGCGCAGATACAAAAACTCTATTATGACACAGACTTAATTATAAATTTCAAAGTTTTCGAGATCTTAGTTTTCTAGATGCCTCACAGGCGGCCCAATCTCGCAAGGGTCAGTATAGACTTTATACAGTATAAATTTATATTATATTAATTGTATATTATAGTAAAAATATGTCATAAAATATAAATTTTAAAATGAAATTGACTTGCCTATTTGATAGTGTGTGTTCTCCTTGTATTCCTCCTTTGTTGGACTAATATTTTCCGAGACCTTGTACTCGATGTTACTAGTATACATGAAACATGATAAAGGCTAACGATTCCCGATCGTCGATACGACGGCACGGCACTTCGAATCGAAAATTCTCACACTCAAATCGCTTTATTCTCAAAAAAAATTCGCCAGCATGTACAACAAATGCCGTTCTTCGAAAATACAGAGGTATTTCGGCGAGATGTACAAGTTTTGGACCATATTTTAACAATGGAAATCAAAACCCATTTTATATTGAACTTACCCGGACCGAAAATTACTACGGCGAACGTCTGCGCAACCAGGCCTCCTTTACCGTTGGATTTACAGGGGGGAAGCAGATATTTCCGGTAACAGCCAGCCAATCGCGGCCGCGTAGCGACTGTTTACATTATTTGAAATTTGATATTCAAAATAAAAACTCCTTCGATCGGATACAGTATAAAACTCGAGATGTTGTCAAAGAAAAGAAAATTAAACGACGGAGATTGAAGAAATTTAAGGAAGAAGTAATATACAGCGGCTCTTTGTTGGAAAGTATGGTAGAATATGATACTTTAATTCGAAATATTATCGTGAATATATTAGTGGCATCCTCCCCCCTGTAAATCCAACGGTAAAGGAGGCCTGGTTGCGCAGACGTTCGCCGTAGTAATTTTCGGTCCGGGTAAGTTCAATATAAAATGGGTTTTGATTTCCATTGTTAAAATATGGTCCAAAACTTGTACATCTCGCCGAAATACCTCTGTATTTTCGAAGAACGGCATTTGTTGTACATGCTGGCGAATTTGTTTTGAGAATAAAGCGATTTGAGTGTGAGAATTTTCGATTCGAAGTGCCGTGCGGTCGTATCGACGATCGGGAATCGTTAGCCTTTATCATGTTTCATGTATAATAGTAACATCGAGTACAAAGTCTCGGAAAATATTAGTCCAACAAAGGAGGAATAAAGGAGAACACACACTATCAAATAGGCAAGTCAATTTCATTTTAAAATTTATATTTTATGACATATTTTTACTATAATATACAATTAATATAATATAAATTTATACTGTATAAAGTCTATACTGACCCTTGCGAGATTGGGCCGCCTGTGGATGCCCACATCAATACTGTTAATCTGTACTTACTTAATAATTTTCTTATTGCTAACATTAGATCCCTAAATGGAGGGTCCGATGAGTCATGCATTGTCACAAACACTAATATTGTAAACATTGTTTGTATAACAGAGACAATTGTTTAACCCTTCTATACATGACTCTGCTGTATTCCTACCTAACTTTATTCTGTATAGAAATGACCATCTGTCCTCCAGTTGAGGCAGTGTCTGCATATTTGTCAAGTCCAATATTGAGTTTCAAATATATTTATTGAGAACATTAAATATATAATTAATATACACAGTCAAATGCTTTCACAACATGAAGGTAGATAACGTCAAAGTCAACTCTTGATAAAGGGCCTTTGCTCGAAATGTCGAGTTTCTGCTTGTTTTTTTTTAGGTAGTAATATAACCACTTAGCACAGCAATTTCACATTGGTACTACCATAGATATCTTATATACACTAGATAGTGCATCTAATTATTCTGAAGTTCAAAAATTGAAGCCGTGATTGCAGTCTCAGGTCGTTCCCATGAAATTAGAAGATTCGTATGTTTTCTATTTCTTAAACAGGGAACTTAAAGGCAGAATGCAGCACCCCACGTGACCGAGAATACCGCTGTTGATTGATTGATATGACAAGCGGCTCAGGTTACACGCAACTTAATATTCTATTACTATGGCGGCAAACGAAGAGTTTGGCTCTTTAAATTTACAAAACGAAAGAAGCTATATCGCCATGAGTTCATCGCCTGAAGACAAAACATCTGATTTAGATGAGTCTAGCGATGTAAGGCTGTATTTTTGGATATTAATGTAAAAAAGAAAAGTATCCAAATTGCTGTAAAATTCGGTTCAATTGATAATTATGTAACACTATTAAACACTGTTTACACATATGGTCGCTCAACCGAGGATACTTTACTGTGGCTGTAAATCGCAATGTATGCGCAAGTTAAAGACCTCTACGAATGGAAAGGTGAGTGGCTGTCATTGCAGAGGAAGCGCGTGCACTTGTGGTACGAGGAGTAAACCATGTAAAAATATATAAAAGGTATGTACAGTATTTGAGTTGAAATGTCAATGAGTTTCTCTGATTTTGAATATTAATTTTGTATTTGATTTGGTTTTGATATGAGCAAGCTGCATATTTATACAGTGATGAATGCATACGCTATATCATGTATGATGCTTTAATCTTTATGAATAAACAATGATTCAAAGGGGTCGTACCATACCAAACAAGGTCTAGAAATATTGGTACAGAATTTTTGTATGTGTGAACTCAAGTGCCTTTATATATAAATATATCGTAACTGTTAGTTGTCTTTGTTACCTAGGAGATAATTGATGGTTTGGATAACCATGCAGATCCTTGTCAAAGTAGCAAAGGAGGGTTTTAAGTTCAGAGCATTAATAGTTTCAAAAAATTTGGTGGAGCAGCTACGGCATGATTCAGTGTAATAATTCGAGCAGTCAAATGCACCATTCTGTGTATGTGGATATCGCAGAGAGATGCCAACAGACAGAAAGAGGGTCTGCTACAAAGAAATACAAGAGTAGAACACTTGCACATTCCAAAACATTTGCTTGGACGCAGATAAATTGGCCACCTTCATAAAGTTTTGGCAGATACCTATGTGTTAACACAAACATATGACAATAGAGTGATGAGGCATGCAGCATATTGACAGTGTGTTAGTAGATACATAGCCATG
>CACRXK020016958.1:0-10969 GCA_902702795.2 Paramuricea clavata | reverse complement strand
CTTCACGAATCACGAGAGCGGCGCAAATTAGATAGTTGAAGTTATGACAATGTAAAGTTGTGTATGCAATTTAGTTGTTTGCGCAAGAAACATTATGAGTAATGTAAGTAATCAGATAATGATGAAACACGCCCTTTTGGCAGCCAGGCAAGGAAACCTTAAAATGCATATGTGTGGGTTCCGTGTGTTATTGCATAAAAGAGCTGTAAGTTGTAAATGTATTCAGATCAGTAGAGAATAAAATTGGGATTAGATTAATTGCTGGAAGTAGTTGGCATTGCCCAATTAAGTGCTGCTACTAAATTCTAACCAATTTTCAAATTTCGACACGTTGTAATGCCCTTTCCTGACCATCAGATTTCTGTCAAATCTTCCCCCAAAGTCTAGGAAATGACATTTCAGAGACTCTAGATTCAAAAATTTTCCTGGGGGGCATGCCCCCGGACCCCCCTAGAACAACCTCGCACCTGCGGCGCTCGGCTCGTGCCTTCGACCCTCGTTTATCAAGGGTAAGCTCGTGCCTTCGACCCTCGTTTATCAAGGGTAATATTATAGGGGCGCATATTAGTTGCCAGACGACTGGCCCCCCCAGAAAAATAGTACCCAGCACGCCACTGCATTGCACTCTTGATGTTAACACACTAAATACTCATCAGTTATGTAATTGTTTACATAAATACATAAACAACATCCTGTATAGATATGATATACTTTTGAAATAAATGTTTTCTGATATTGTTCTGGAGGTTAGCACTTGGCATGTGGGCTGCATTGTAGAAGTGCTGGACTTGGGATTGCACACTAATAGTTAAACTTTTTGCAATGATTTTCATAATTTTTTCCCTCTCAAAATCTGTCCAGGAAACTTCATTAATAGTTTTGTTACTATTTTGTTTACAGTTGCAAAAAGTCCAACTATAGACACTTTGGCAAGAATGGAACATGATGTTGCAGCTATAGCTTGACAACTGAAACCCTAGCCTCAACCTGATGAGACATCCATGGTGGCAGAAAACCAAGTCTTGTGAGCCTTCGAGAATGCTTGATGCACTGGAATCTATAATGCTGCTTTATTATGTGTGTAATTTGGAATACCCTAAAGAGTGTTTTAATACATTTTTATTTCTACAAAGGCAAGTCATGAAGGTGCACGGTACAAAAAGATGCCAACCTAAGGTATTGATTGGTTCTATTGTCAGACATTGAAAAAATGTGAACTTGCTAACTTCCTGGACTTATAACCCAACAGTGTAAATTTTTCTAGTAATATTAAATTACTTAATATGTTATAAATATGTATATACCCTGTGTATATATGAAATTCTCTTGGTTGAAGCAAGGAAAGAATTCAATATATTTGTTGCTTGGGGGACATGTTTATGTCCAATTAACTCTTTCGAATGTATGCCCAAGTGTGTTGAAAGAATGAATTGGAAAACATGTCTTTCAAAGCAACAAGTTATTTTATATATAAGTAATAAAGTTAGCTTTTCTACATGTATTTCTTGCTAAGAAACTGCATGCCATTTCAAATAATTGTGTAAGAATGTTTGTTTTTAAGCTAATTACATATATTTCATTAACTTGTTGTTTGAAAGCAAATGTTTTCAGTCAGAACTCATGTTAAGCCAACTTGGCATAAAAATATACTCCCTGGTGTATATTTACACCACAAGTGTATAAGTTCAAACCAAATCGGTGTAATTTCTGTTAACGTTTCTTCTGTATTAGCACCAAATTGGTGTAAAAATACACTCACTGGTGTATATTTACACCACAAGTGTAAATATACACCTTTTTGGTGTAAATACAGAGGCAAGATAATTTACACCAACTTGGTGTAAAAATACACTCACTGGTGTATATTTACACCACAAGTGTAAATTTACACCTTTTTGGTGTAAATACAGAGGCAAGATAATTTACACCGACTTGGTGTAAAAATACACTCATTGGTGTATATTTACACCGCAAGTGTAAATTTACATCTTTTTGGTGTAAATACGGAGGCAAGATAATTTACACCGACTTGGTGTAAAAATACACTCACTGGTGTAAATTAACACTTGCGAATGTGTAAATTTACACTTACTTTGGTGTAAATACAGAGGCAGGAATTTACACCGTTTTTGGTGTTAGTACAACACTCGGAGATTTAGAGTGTAGAAGATGGGCACTTGTTTGTTAGTTTCGTAACAAGAGGGTCCAGCAAAATTGGGGAATCCGGGAATTGGGGAATCCGGGAGTCGGGGAATCAGGGAATCGGGGAATCCAGAACTGATAAGACGGGATATTATGAATGTGCTTGTTGGAAAGCGCATTCGCTACTGTATACAATGCGAATCAGTTGTCTTAAATAATTCATGCTTATGATGTATTATAGATTATAACAGCGCTGTGCGCATGCACATGTGATTTTAATAACATATAATTTTATTAATTTCAATTATAGACATTAGCGTCTATAAAATTTTGTTCCAACGCGCAAGTTTTTTGAATTAATAGACTGTAAAATGCATGCATCTTACAGGAAACGGGATAACATTAAACTAAAACCCACGCTTTACATGTTAAATATTAAAGCCAAGGGGCGCAATTCGGCGACGGCGGCGACGCGGTATATTTATAGTTTTCATTCGCGGATACTTTGCAATCCCAAATTACTTACAGTACTTTAAAATTAAACGATTTTGGATTGTTTTTTAACAACTATAAATCACGCAGATTTCGTTTAATTAAGCAGTCGTTGGAGTTTTTAAACTCGACAGTAATGTACCAGTTAAAGTATCCGTGAATAAAAACCGTACCTCATTGCCGCCGAATTGCGCCCCGCCCGCTTTAATATTTAACATATAAAGCGTGGGCTTTTGGTGTTATCCCGTTTCCTGTATGATGCATAAACTTGCGCGTTGGAACAAAATTCTATAGACGCTATTAATGTCTAATTGAAATTAATAAAATTATATGTTCAATTAAAATCACATATGTGCACAGCGCTGTTATACATATATAATATATCATAAGCATAAGCGGCTATATAGTAAGACAACTGATCCGCAGTGTATAGTGTATACTGTATGTTCATCGTCTGTATTATTCTAAACAAAGTAGCAAATGCGTTTTCCAACAAGCACACTAATATCCCCGTCTTAACAGTTCTGAATTCCCGAATTCCCGAATGGTGTTCTTGAATGATGCTCTAAATATAATTAGTAGAGAAAACAAATATTGTATAATCATGGGAGATTTTAATCTAAATCTTTTAAATTTTGAATCTCACGCAGGTACCGACGAGTTTGTAAATTCAATGGGATCTTATTTTTTTCATCCTCACATACTACAACCAACACGAATAACTGATCACTCAGCTACTCTAATTGACAACATATTTTTCAACTCAGTTAATCATCATACTGTTAGTGGTAACATAATATATTATTTAACTGATCATCTGCCGAATTTTCTAGTTATAAATAAGTTTTCAGCACTACCTAAGAACTTTAAACTCTCTCGTAGGGATTATTCCAAATATAATGAAGCTCTATTACTTGAAGAAATTCAGTCTACTGATTGGAACATGGAAACATCCAATGATAGCAATCCAACAGAAGTGTTCGATATTTTTCACTCCAAACTGTCTAGCATTGTAGATAAACATATTCCTCTGCGACATCTGAGCAAAAAAGAACTTAAACACTTTGATAAACCTTGGATAACTTCAGGGATTAGAATGTATATAAAACTTAAGAACAATTATTATAAAAAATATATTAAAACAAGATCACTGTACTTTTACAATAAATTTAAAACCTATAGGAACAAAATAAATCACTTATTAAAAATTAGTAAAATTAATTATTATAATCAATATTTTACCACAAACAAATCGCACATAAAAAATATATGGAAAGGAGTTAAACAAATAATAACTCTCAAAACAAAAAACAGAGGTTTATCCTCAAAGATACTTATTAATGGTGATGAAATAACTGATAGTAAATCAATTGCTGACAGGTTTAATGATTTTTTTGCTAATATTGGAAATGCATTAACTAGAGATGTCCCCTGTATTGATACAAGTCCAGTGTCATTTATGACTTCTCGCCAAGTAAATAGTCTGTTCTTGAATCCAACTTCCTCTAACGAAATTGAAGAAATAATTGTCCAGTTTAATTCCTCAAAAGCTACGGGCCCGTATAGCATACCAGTTAAAATTCTGAAATTGCTAAGGAGATTTATTTCAAAGCCTTTGGAATCTATTTTTAATTGTTGTCTTTCAACTGGTACTGTACCTAGCCAATTCAAACTGGCTAGTGTCATTCCTGTACATAAAAAAGGCTCACAATTAATTTTAGACAATTATCGCCCTATATCTTTATTATGTATTTTTAACCAGATTCTTGAAAAAATTGTGTCTAAACGTCTGTCAAACTTTGTTGAAAAATATGATATAATATATACTAAACAGTTTGGCTTTCGTTCAAATCATTCTACATTACATGCAATTTTATCAATAGTTGATAAGATACAGAAAGCTATCGATGATGGTAAATATTCGTGTGCTGTATTCCTTGATTTGTCGAAAGCATTTGATACAGTTAACCATCATATTTTATTGCAAAAACTTGAATGGTATGGTATACGAGGCGTGGCACTTAAATGGTTCCAATCGTATCTAGAGAATCGGCAACAGTTTGTGACAATTGGCAATGTTAGATCATCTTTAATGCCTATTACATGTGGTGTACCTCAAGGTTCTGTCCTTGGCCCACTTCTATTTCTAATCTATATAAATGATTTTTGTAATTCCTCCAGAATTCTTGACTTTTTTCTTTTTGCTGACGATTCAAGCTTATTCTTTGATAATAAAAGCCTACCAATTCTTGAATCTACTATAAATAGTCAACTTGAGCATATAAATAAATGGCTCTGTGTTAACAAATTGTAGCTTAACATCGATAAGACAAACTTTGTTATATTTCACCCTCCTCAGAAAAAAATTTCTTCTAGTATCCAATTAACGATTAACAATAAATTATTGAAGCAAACATCTAATTTCAAATATTTGGGTGTAGTGATAGATGCTAACCTAAACTTTAAAGCTCAGGTTTTAGAAATCTGCAAAAAGATAAAGCGCAATATTGGAGCTATCTCAAAAATACGTAATTTTGTGACCTTGGATATTCTTATTAATTTATATTATTCACTTATCTATCCATTTCTTACATACGCTCTAGTTGCTTGGGATAACACGTACAATACAACAGTGAATCCATTAGCTATCCTACAAAAAAAGATTATTCGTTTAATAACATTTTCTAACTATCAGCATCATACTAACCCTCTCTTCATTCAACTTCGTTTTCTCAAGTTTCATGACCTTATTTTTTATCATAATGCACTATTTATGTATGACTTTCATACAGGTCGACTTCCTCACGTATTTGATGAGTATTTTGCATTAGTAAGCCAAAAACATAACTATAACACCAGACTTGCTTCGAGATCGTTATACTCCCTTCCAAAAGTAAGAACCAACTATGGAAAATTTAATATACGTTTTGTTGGCAGTAATGTGTGGAATTCAATTGACGAAAATCTTAAGGGTCTTTCTAAATCACAGTTTAAACACAAACTTAAAAATAATATATTGAATTCATATTAGCTTATAGCATCAAAATTGTCCATTTGGAAATCTTTATTGCATGTGTTTTATTTATTCAGTTTACCCACTAAAATATATTTTGTTACTAATCAAATTCGCTGACTGTCGCGATTAGCCTTATGGTTATTACAGTTAGCTAGTACCTTCTTTTCGTAACTTTATCTTTATTTTATATTTATGTATGTATTACTACCGGTACTGAATAAAATTGTATTGTATTGTATTGTATTGTATTGTATTGTATTCCCATTTCCCGGATTCCAGGGTTCCCCGATTCCCGGATTCCCCAATTCCCGGATTCCCCGATTCCCCATGCCCTGTTTTAAAGATAGCCACTGGAAATCACCAAAATGAACTTTTTAAAAAGTTTTGTGTGAGGCTCCAAGGCAATAACCCAAGGTAGTTTTTTATATATAACATGTACTCATGCTATGCCATTCCGTGGATGAAATATAAGCAAATTCACGATTATCGCACATAGTAAATTCGCCCTTCAAATCCAGCCACAAAATGCAATTCTAAAATTTGACTAAAAATAGTCAATTTCAACGACGTTTGTCAGGCCAGTTAAAGCCTCCTGGACCATTCTATATTGATAACAGTGTTCTTTAATACTTGAAATATGGTCATTAAACCATCAAAACTATGTACGGGCAGTTTTGAATCCGTCGCAAAGTGATGAAATTGACCATGGCAACGGCGTTGTCAACGGCTAATTATAGCCTTCCGAAGACAAATTCTTGATTTCTGATATTTGTACGTTTATCGACCAAATATTGAAAATCTAACCCAAACACCATTTATAACTAGGTATTACCTAAATTTAAGAAAAATATTAAAGAAATCTATTTTTCGTTTATTGCCGCAGAATTCAAATTTTGCACGATTTTTACGGACAGTCGCTCATAACTGATAAGTCGTTCATATTCTTGAGAAGCTTTAGACTATTGTGATTGTGTTCACAACAAAAGAGAAGATAATGTCTTTCGGATCGTTTGCGTTTGCTGATACATTTGCTGAATATTAATGATATGTATGTATTATTTGCTACGAATACAGTCAAGAATTGCTTGTATCTTGCTTCTAAAGTCAAACATGAAAAATCAAACACCGTCAATCGATGCGGAATATTGCTTGGAATAAATATGTCAAGTTTCATTCCGACCAGACAAGTAATGACGGAGCCTTAGGGTTTTTTAAAGATAATTTTAAAGAGCGTCGCCTCCTGACAAGAAGAAGAAGAAGAAGATTAGCAGCTAGTCCAAAAATGAAAATATCTTGCAATATCGTGTTTAAAACGTCAAATTCAATTTAAACGGTAGCCAGGAGAGCTTCCAGTGTGTTGTCTTTGAAATAAATCGTTACTCAAGTATAAATATTTTACACACAAGCAGTATTTCATATATAAAGTAAAAAACAAATTCTGAAAAGACAAGACATCTTGAGAATTCAATATATGATTCAAAACAAGACGCGGGTTGAAACTGTAAATTTTCGACTTTATTTCAAAGTCATCTTCAGACAGAATGAAATATAATACTATATATATATATATATATATATATATATATATATATATATATATATATATATATATATATATATATATATATATATATATATATATATATATATATATATATATATATATATATATATATATATATATATATATAACGGAGAGAGAGAGAGCATCTGTCATGTGGTCGGAAAGAAGGATTGCCGAAGCGAAGCAAAGCGAAACAAGATTAGTAAAAACTGAAAATGGATTATTTAGCTATATTTACAACAATGTTTCATATATTAAAAGGATTAAGGTAGAAAGGAAAGACCCGACATGTAGAAGAAAAGTTAAGTTAAGGTGTTATGTGAACAGTTGCAGTTCTTTACTAGCTTTAAGTCTGTTAAGAAAAGATTTGTTGTGTTTGATAAGCAGTGCTTCAAGAAAAGCAAGAATGTACGTTGTGGTTGTTAGATTTGGTAATGTGAAGTATTCTGTAGCTATTGAAAACAAGGTTTTCAGTAGGAGAAGAGTTGTCAGAAGGCAAAGGAAGATCGTTGAGTAATGTGAACTGATCTTGTAAAGTAGCTAAGAATTGAGCATGTATATATACGTTCACACTCGCAATGTTGGCCCACTGCACTAGAAGAGAGCCTAGTTGCATGCATAAGTGAGTTTTTTCGTGTCATAAATAGTGATAAACTTAACCGGTTTAGAAAGAAATCTTTGTATTTTATTAAGACATGATTTTTTTATCGCCACGGTGACCTTGCGTTAGTAGGGAGCTTAAGCATGCAGGATGGCAACACGACGACGCCGGCCAAAACAAATTCCTTCAAATAAATGATAGTAAAGAAACCTTGTCGTATATTATAATTCGTATGAAATTAATACAGTATAAGAAGTTGAAAACATTGGCTTTATGTTTAGAAAGAGTTCTACTGAACCGAATTTTTAAAAGTTGCACTTGTTACGGCTTGAAATGCAGGCGTTGTATAAAAGACGTGAAAATCTTTGTTTTGCGTTTGTCAACAGAGCGACGACCACGTCTGAAACTCCCCCGGGACTTCAATTATTTATTTCTTTTAATTGAGTGATTGTATTGGTTGCCGTCGTCGTCGTGTTGCCGTCCAACATGCTTAAGCTCCCTAATGTCTTTGGCGCGCCTTAACATGTTCTTTTGCCCGTCAAAGAGCTCATTTTACGCGTAAATGTATCTCCAACTTCAACATTCTTGACTTTAAATTCCAAAATGCCCACGGGATGTAGTACAAAACATGTTCACAAGTCCAAATTTTTCATAAATTGCAACAAAGAAAATCCAATAATTTCACTCCTTGTGTAAAAATTACCCAGTCAGCGTTTTAATGCAAAAGCAGCCTTTTATTAGAAACAGCCGTTTCCAAACACCAGTGTTCTTTGAATTCTCCGGGCTTCTGGGGAGCCACAAGAGCACAAGCTCTATAGGAACGAGGTTAAATTTCAAATTTAATACCTTTTAAAGATATTTATCAATAATTAAAGAATATGGTTCGTACAGCTAATTCGTCCGTTCGAATTTCCAAACTTTTCCTATTTTGATTTTTGGACGTTTCACTCAATACAGAACTAAAATAATATTGAATGGTGTTTCGAAGACGGAAATTGCGAGTGGAAATTATATACATATTTAATTTAAACCAGGAACATTTGGGGAAAATAGGTGCGCCATTCGTACATGTATGAGCGCATAATGCAGAAATCACTGCAATGAAAGAACAGACTTATTTAGATTGTTACAGTAATTGCCTGAAAATAGTTTAGAAAGTTATATAACTATAGCAAAGAATAGAAAAATGATTTTTTAAGTAATATATTAATATTTTCATGCATGCTCAGCTGGCTATATATACCGGCTATCATTTGATTCATGGTTAAAACATATATATCGTTTTTTACGTCATGGCACTGCCAATGGCTTAATCAAAATGATCAGTTTTAAAAAGGTGAAACATAATAGTTTTGAAACGAAGTGCCTTCGCTTGAAGCAGCGACTTCTTCTTGTATGTTTGAGGTAGTTGAATCTACTACAGCACAGTGTCGCAGATTTAAGCATGCCTACGTGATTTTCCAAGCATTGTGATGCTCAACTTGACCGCCGCATATTTGGGTAATTTTTTTATTACAATACGCTAATCATGGGCAAGAATTTTCACTAATTTTTCAGTTAGACATGTGTTTCATAGAAATATATCTGCCTATGATCATCAAGGAATATACCGATACGCAAGGTTACTTCAAACAAAATCATTGTGGGAAATACCCAGTGGCGTAACTAGAGCGTTAATTGGGGTGTGTATATTCATATATTCGTGTTCTGCCCGACTAATTTCTTTTGAAATGAACTTAAAAACAAAGAAATTCAAAAAAAATTCGTCGGGCAGAACACGAATATATGAATATACACCCCTCCCCCCCCCCCCACTCCAATTAACCCTCTAGTTACGCATCTGGAAATAGCTGGCAATGCATTTTCCTTGCTTGTAATTTTATCTCAACCACCCCTCTTGTTTGTAAATTCGCAACGTGGTCCCTGATGTGTTCTATTGTTCTTAAATTCTTATCCGATTATTTATACTCTTCAAGTTTTCGTCTTTCCTCATTAAATTAAGTAATATTTATAAAGAGCTTTCGAAGACCAGCAAATGTGGAATTCGCTGCAAAGTGTGCAATCTTCATTCTAGTCTACACTAGTTTTATGATGCATTAACGCAGCACGTAAAACAGTAAATTATTTGCCTTGTAGTCAGTTGAACCATTTTTAATCGAACTGAGTCAACTGACGGGACTAATTTCTTAGGCCCGTTTCATACGCCGTACTTCACGTGTACCGAATACATTAAAAACAATAGATAATGAGGCATTTCAGCTAATTACCTATTGTCTTTAATGTATTCGGCACATGTGAAGTACGGCGTATGAAACGGGGCTTAGGCCGTTTAGACGAGACTGGCACGAAATCAAACCGGAATGAAAATTGAGACTGTCAGCATTTTTACATGAGACCGGTAAGAAATTCACAAAATTTTCAATTTATTTCCCTTTCCGGGCAATTTTCTTTTTTAGATAACTTTTGTTCGCATGTGTTGTTCAGATAACTTTTGTTCACATGTGTTGTTCCAATGTTAAGGTTACAGCCGAGACCAGTCTGAAATGTATTTGTGTTTGCATTTATTCCAATATGAATTCATGCCGGTCTGAAGTCAGGCGACTCGGCCAGCAGGCGTTATGACTTTAGAGCGGTCTTAATGAATTATTTTCGTCCCGCAGGCTGCTTCATTTACTGTTCTAGAACGATATAAAATGGAGTGCACACGGTGTTCTGGAACAGTGTTTAGTTTATTATATATGCGTGCAACCATACATTACTATATTCATTAGTTATTCGCATAATAAAGCGTATAATGATTCGCTGTTATTTGTATATCTAAGTATGCTTTTGCAACGTTTTGACCTTGTCGTTTTGACCGGTTTGACCTTGTTCCGGTCTCATGTAAGCGGGGCCTAAGTCGTTTTAACTTTCAATTAGAATTTTCATGTGCAATTTATGCAATTTTAACATGTTTCGATTACAATCGCACGATTACAATTATCACTTATTCACTGAGACCAAGGGAAACAGTGTGTTTTGTGGACCCGAGACCGTCGATGTACATCGACGGTCGAGGGTCCACAAAACACACTGCTTTCCCGAGGTCTCAGTAAATAAGTGTTTTATTATATATCAATAGTCAAAGAAACAACAAATTAAAACGTTATATTAA
>CACRXK020016957.1:0-10969 GCA_902702795.2 Paramuricea clavata | reverse complement strand
GGAATCTACAGCATGCAAAAGCATATCAAGAACAAATGGAGCAGATGGAAGATCTCGGCTTTTCGCGAAAGCTAACAGAAAGAGAAATAAATGATTACAAAGGTCCCGTTCACTATATAGCTCACCATGAAGTTGTTCGACCTGATAAGAAGAGCACGCCAGTAAGAATCGTATTTAATTCTTCAGCGAGATACAAGGGACACTGTCTTAACGATTGTTGGATAAAAGGTCCTGACCTTTTGAACAGCATGTTGGGAGTTATCCTCAGATTCAGAGAGCAACCGGTCGCTCTAAGCGGAGATATATCAAAGATGTATCACAGAATTGGAATACCTGAAGAAGACCAGCATGTACATCGGTTTTTGTGGCGAGATATGGATACAACTAGACCACCAGACACTTACGTAAAAACTGTGTTAATTTTTGGTGACAAACCAGCACCGGCAATGGCACAAATTGCATTGAGGAAGACAGCAGACCAAGCAGAAAACGCTCATCCATATGCAGCCGAAGTGTTGAAAAAGAATACGTACATGGATGATATTTGTGATTCCGTACCCAATGTCGAATGTGCCCAGCAATTGACGAAAGATCTGGACGAAATCTTAGATAAAGGAGGCTTTAAAGTGAAAGAGTGGTTATCGAACGAAATTCTAGAAGAAAATCTACCGTCTGAAGAAAGATCAAGTGTTAAGTTTTTGGAAGGTGAATCCGAAGAAAAGGTTCTAGGTGTTGTCTGGAACAATAGTAAGGACGCTTTCACGTTCAAATGTAAAGCTAATGAGCTATCTGTACCGTCACAAGAAAATTCAAGCGAGTTGAAATTAACGAAGAGAAAGATCCTTAGTAAAGTGGCTCGTGTATTTGATCCAATTGGATTCGCAGCGGCGTTCCTGATCCGTGCAAAAATCGGTTTACAACGACTCTGGCAGCAAGGATTAGATTGGGACGAAGAACTTTCATCTGAGGTTTCAAAGTGGTGGACTGAGTTTTTTGCAGAAATCGAGGACTTGAATAATGTCTCGTTCCCAAGAAGTTTAACACCAATGAACACTATTGGACTACCGACACTTTGTATTTTTGCGGACGCGTCTCGAGATGCATTTGGAGCATGTTCTTATTTACGCTGGGAAAAGTCAAGTGGTAATTATGAAAGTCGATTTATATCTGCTAAGTCGAGAGTTGCCCCTCTTAAAGAATTGACAATACCTCGTTTGGAGCTACAGGCAGCAGTTCTAGCTAGTCGATTGTACAAGACCATAATAGAAGAATGTCGTTTACAGTTCGAGAGAGTTATTTTCTTTACGGACAGTATGATAGTCCTTACATGGATCCGTAGTCAGTCAAGAGAATTCAAACCATTTGTGTCGAGCAGGGTTGCGGAAATTCAAACGAATTGTGATCCATCGACATGGAGACACATACCAAGTGAGCACAATGTAGCCGATGATTTATCAAGAGGCATTCCAGCGAAAGATCTAGAACACCGTTGGAAGAATGGCCCAAAGTTCCTGAATCAACCCAAAGAAGAATGGCCTGAACAACCAGCTATGCCAATCGATCCCGCGGAACTCGACAAAGAACGTCGAAATACCCAAGCAGCCTTTTCCTTAAGCACCGTACCGACAGTAATTGACCCAACGAAATTTTCGAAGTGGAAGAGATTGGTGAGAGTGACGGCGTGGATCTTACGATACATACGAAATCTACGATTAAAAACAAAACCCGAAGATAATGTCGACCCGTTAACAGCTGTTGAGTTAGAACAGGCTGAAGAGTTATGGATCAAGACAGCACAAAAAGAGTTACACGAACGTGTTAAGAACAAAGAGTTCAATATGCTTAGTCCATTCACAGATGACAAAGGAATCATAAGAGTCGGCGGACGAGTGGATAAAGCTATCGTAACGTATGATTCGAAGCATCCAGTACTTCTTCCCAAGAACCACCACATTTCATACCTGATTACCAAAGATGTACATCAGATTACTCACACTGGGATAGCGTCGACAGCGGCGAAAACAAGAAGAAAATTTTGGATTATCGGAGTGCAAAAATTGGCAAAGTTAATCAAGAAAAAGTGTATTTACTGCAAGAAGTCGCATCCAAAGATTGAATCGCAAGTTATGGCTGAACTGCCGAAGATAAGATTGATGCCTCAAACACCTCCATTTTACCATACAGCTTGTGACTATTTCGGTCCGTATAAAGTCAAAATTGGAAGAAATAAAACCACTAAACACTATGGTGTTTTGTTTACTTGTCTGAACACTCGGGCAGTTCATTTGGAACTTGCAACAGACTGTTCAACAATGGAATTCATCCAAGTACTCCGAAGATTCTTCGCGATTAGAGGTTACCCTTCATTAATGTTGAGCGATAATGGAACACAACTGGTCGGCGCAGAGAGCGAACTAGCAAAGATGATCCAAGGTTGGGATGTGAAGAAACTCAAGGAGTATGCAGCAGATAAAAGAATGGAGTGGAAATTCATTACTCCTAATGCCCCACATCAAAACGGATGTGCCGAATCGTTAGTAAAAAGTTGTAAATTAGCCCTTAAACAAGCCATGGGAGATAACCTTCTCACACCATTTGAATTGCACACCGTACTGCTTGAAGTAGCAAATCTGGTAAACCAACGACCAATTGGTAGACCAATCAACGACCCCGATGATGGTACATACCTATGTCCGAATGACCTTTTATTAGGAAGAGCTTCCTCGCATGTTCCACAAGGACCATTCCTGAAGACAAAGAACCCGCGTCATAGAGTTGAATTTCTACAACAGATTCTTGACTCGTTTTGGAAACGATGGACCAGAGACGTCTTCCCCTGTTTAGTTTCACGAAAGAAATGGGATGTTCAACGACGCGATGTCAAAGTCAACGATATTGTCATGTTAGTTGATTCGAATGCGGTACGAGGCAATTGGACGATCGGAAGAATTATTGAAGTTCATCCAGGTAAAGATGGAAAAGTTCGAAATGTAACAGTAAAAACACAAAATGGTAATTACCGAAGACCTATTACTAAAATCTCAGTAATACACCCCGTGGACGGAGAATAGAATGAGAACAATGTCCTCATTGGGGTGGAGGATGTTTCGCTAATTTAAAAATAGATAAATAATTACGTCATTGAACAGACAAAGTCACGTGACAGAAAATAGCGGGAAATAAACACGTTGGTTTTAAGCTGTTTACTCGAGGTTTAACGTTCAGAAATAGGTTTATATTTGGTGTATTGTAAAGTGATATAGGCCAAAGAAGTAAGTTCATGTTGTTTATCATAACTAATTTACTTTATTCAGTAGATAATTCTTGTATTTATACTTTTAGATCGAATATTATTATTACTAACTACTACAACTGATTATTATACGATATTTGGAAATTATTTGTGGTCACTTTACATTCCGTTTCTGATTCTGGCGAGCCACGTACCTTTGCAACGTTGCCCCACAGAAACACTGGCAAGCGGCATTTGTAATAGTTTCCTTCTGGCATTTTTTGACTTGTATGTGATATTTGGACAAGCGATTTCAAAAGCCAATTTCAACTGCACAAAACCTTTCTGTAACACAATTTTTGCAACGCGTAGTAACCCAGCACAATTTTCGCAAGGTTGCCCATGCTTAAGTTTGCAAAATCTCAACCGGGTATCAACATAAACTTTTAACGAAAGTCCCTGGAAAACGGAAACACAAATATCATTATTAAGTTTTTCATAACAAGACAACTGTTTTTTTTGTTCATTTTGATAAATCTGTAAAGTTTTATAAATTTCCTCTCCGATACCATCAGGGGCTGCTTGGGAGGAACTTATTAAAAACTTTGACTTTGTACTTCGCCCATAGAATCGGCATTTGCATGTTCATCTGATAGAAGAATAAGGGATTCATCACTGGCCACGATCGAAGAGCTGTTTGAACGATTTAAATGGAAGTTTCGTCTGGTTTGGCATTTGACAATTTATCGAAATGATCCAGAATGGTCGAAGTGCCCTCTTTTTCTTGGGAATGATCTTCACCTTCACTTTTCTTTGGCTTTTTTGAATGATACCATTGCGATTTCGATTGCGATTTCGATTGCGATTTCGATTGCTTTTTCTTCATTGCAGCTAAACGATTTTCCGCAGCCCGTTTATCTTTTCTTATATTTATTATGTCGCCACTAATTTCATCGCAGAGTTTATAATTGGTAACTGAGCGTGCTTTATTCAACATTTGGTTCTTGAACTGAATACGGCTTTCAAGAGTGGCGATATTCTCTTGTAATACTTTCATTTCTCTTGCTCTCTCATCGGCATCCATTCTCTTACGCTTAGGAACATCGTCTGAATCACTTTGACTACTACGGGCTCGCGATCTCCCTTTGACAAACACATATCCATCATCACTCACTTTCTCCCTCGCACGTTTTAAAAGACTTCCTAGAAAGTGACGAGAAACAAGAAACACTAAAACATAGACATACATAATTAAAATACATGTTTACTTTTACCATTGACTTACTACGGGAACCATTCAGCAATTTTATAAAATACAATTGAACAGTAACTTCGAATAACATTTTGTAGCTTTAATGTCATCTTCAGGACAGATTAGTGTAAAGTTTAATACTGACATAATATATAGTTAAGAAGGAGGAGCCTAATAGTGTTACTGAAATATGATCAGTTCCTTAGAAGCCTTGTCGCCTTAAGCTCCTCCTTTCTTCACTATATTATATGACAGTATTTGTAACTTTACAGTTTACACTAATCTGTCCTGAAGATGACTAAAATATAGTCGAAACGTAGATTCATTAAAGCTACAAAATGTTATTGAGATCAAACATGAAACACAGGGCATGTCCTGTTATGATCAGCGGTTTTACCTGATCATGCATGCGTAATTTTTCTCGCTTCGAGTAATAGATATATAATGTAGCTCTCTCTCATATCATTTTTTATATACTGTGTAAGTTGCATACCGTAAACTTCCGACTATTGACACATATTGACTTTTGTTTTATAGTTAACATTCAAATGGGGTACATATACCTGTACAATATTGGCAATAGTCATTCAGAAAGTACTGTATGACTCACCTTTATCCAACACAGCCAAAGGGTTTTCCTTGGCTAAATCAACAGCAGCATTGTTCACTGCTTTCTGGTAGTTCGTAAGAGGCTTCCCTCTTTTCCCATATATCCTTGCTTCTTCATCTAATTCACTCTTTATATCTTCCTGGACTAGCTCCTAATAAAAATATTTCATATGTAAGTATATGACAACACCAACAAGCTATTACAGAAATCCATGATAAACATGCTTACAGTTTCTGTTGGTTTTCGCAGTGTCAGCTTTCCATCACACATTTCCAGACGCATACTGCCACTAGAAGTTGTCCCTTTGGACAGTGGTTTCTTGTTCAGATCAGCTATCTTCTCTGTCAGTTCCTGCTGTATATTTGCAGATATGGATGCTTCCGGTTTCCAAACTTCGTTGTCTTTTAACACCATTAACACAGTATTCTTATCTAATGCCATGACAACATCATCATCATCAATTACAGTTCCATCTTCATCCAAAACTACTTGATCTCCTTCTAGTTTTTCTAAACCTATTGAAGGAAACATTATTTATTTAAGAGAAGGGTAATTTCTTTATGGCTTTGCCACCTTTATAATTCTTTTGCAGACTTTAAAAAACACCCGGTGGAGTCCCAAATTTAAGAAGGCAACGCCGTCATTTACTGTAATAATACTACAGGACCTCTTTTGCATATATTAATAGTCTAAAGGTAACAAATTTTTAAAACAAAGTTACTATATGTCTGGCAGTCTAGCTAGATTTTTTATTTTAGTAATATAAATCATAATACTGATGTACTGGTTTATTAAAAGAAATATAACTTTAATAAAATATACAGAAAACTGCCAGTCTTTTTATAAATTAACATCAGTCTATCATCAGTGCATCATATATCATGTTAGCTAGTAGTACTGTATGTTATAAATATCGTATATATAAGCATCTGTATTTACTCGTTTGAGTGCTGTAGTGCTCTTAAAAATTTCAGAGTTTTTTTATGTGGCATTTGATGATCTTTTATTTGAGGGTGGTTGTCTTTAAAAAATAACAATTTACAAAGGATAACAAAAATATTAATAAAACCCATCAGAAAAAATTTCCTAGCTTTATTAAGCATATTAAAATTTCAAATGCACTGCAATTGTTTTTACTTGCCTTCTTTTACATAGTATCTTGGCTATATTTGGCTGAGGGGAAGTGTTCCTTGACCTCCCTCCCCCCAGGAAAAAGGGTTTAATTTTTGTGTCCCACCCGCTGTTCATCGACTCAAATTCATGACACCCCCCCCCCCCCAGATATACACAATTCACCTTTTTCCAGGGGCGTAGCAGGGTCCTATTTTCTGCAGGTGTCAAACAGCGAAGACAAAAGGTACTCTAGGTGGGTTGGCAATTTATGAAAAATTTAGTTGGCCCAACCCCCCAGGCCAACCAGCCCACCCCTCCTAAATAATGAGCGATCCCTAAATTTATAGGACGATGCTTATTCAGGGGCGTCGCTCAAAGAAGTACATGCTACAAGGCAACAACACTGTTTAAATACTGTAATCACTAGTCTGTACATACTTTTTCTTTTAAGATCTTCATAGGTCTGCACGACAACACAATATTTCTTTACCCTTTCACTGTCTGTGAGCTTAAATAGTGGCATATTCCACAATATTAAAAACCTAATAATATAAAAACAATTTCAGCATATTTTATATTGAAGAAAAAATACACATCACCATGTCACAACTTGTAGCTTTGAAATCGTTGCAAATTAAAAGCAAAAGATTTAAAGTGATGGGCGATTACTTGGTATCGATACCACCCGATACCAGGCTCAAACCGAAAGTAGTCAAGACTGCATGGTATCGAAAAAGTGTTTAGATTATTTTTAAAATTAGACATTCATTATAATCCTGTAATTGTGTCATCCTTTTTATAGTTATTTCTAGTAAAACTTATCAAACTTCCTTTACTTTTAATATATATTTGACATCCAAATTCCTGACCTCGCCGACAGAATAAATTATGAAAGAGGCAGGGAAATAAATTAATTTTTGTTTTTCCTGGATTAAAATAGCTGATAAAATCGTTTTATATACTGTTAAAAATATGTAACTTTCTGAAAATATATCGTTGCTGACATAGTATAGAAGGCTACTTCTTTAAAAGTTGGCTCTTTTATATTAAGTGACTTCCATTTTAATATTATTTTGAAAATTGGAGGAAGTAAAATCGTTTGGGTATAAAATCAATACTTCGATACATTTTTATATACGACACATTTTATCGGTATCGTATCGAAACGATACTGGTACGGTATCGCCCATCACTACAAAAGATTATTAATAAATAAGTTCAAAATATGATAGTTTATACTTGAATAGTTTGAAAAATATATGCAAATATTTTCAAAACAACACAATACCTTCAAAAAATGCAGCGACTTCGAAATTTTAATATTGAAATATAACAGTCCTTGACCAAGACCACGAAAGCAGTGCTTCCATTTTCAAAAAACATAATTTTCTTCTAACCGTTCAAAATTTCCTTATTTTTGAAAAAATTCCTTAAAACTGATTTTATAGTAATTTACTAATTTATCTCGAATAACGCGGTATTTCTTGTTCTAGAAGAAACATAGACGTGGCAGGGGCTGTATTTTTGAAAAAAGAAAAGATTTTGCATCTCGCAGGACAGGATTTTCAGCATATTTTGAAGCGCATTTCCTTGGAAATTGTCGTATTCTTAGGATTTTTTTAGAAATAAGGCAATTTCCTTCACATTTCCTTCAATCTTCCGAAATTTCCTTCAGATTCGAATTTCCTGATAATTTCATCAATTAGTTTATAAATTTCCTTCAAAAAGGAAATTTCCTTCAAAATGGAAGCGAAGTCATTCGTCCCAGGCTTTAAAACATGCTCTTCTTTCCGGTCACAACTTCCGGTTTCAAATATTCACTCCTGATCGCTGAATTCAAATCCCCCATATATGCACCCGGACCTCTGGGGCTTAACATTGATAGGTGCATAACACTTCCAATAATGTTTTGGATTCTATTTCGAATAAGACTATAGCGACAACGATATCTCAAAAGGGGCCGAAGTTATGTTCGGCGAAAGGTATGGATAGTTTACATTGTTCGAGACAATTGATTAATATAATGAAATATGACACCGCTTGACCTGTCAAAAGGTCATAAATAGTTATACAATTTCGCTAAAACTATATTTGACTAAAACTATCCATAGGTATTAGGAGATATTGTTTCACTGAATCGAATGGTGGTATTTTCATCTACATGGCGTGCACCAAACAGGAGATATGAATAGGCAAAGTGTCATAGTACGTGCACGTACTACGTTTATAGGGGCCTGCTTTTAAAGAGTTAAACCGATACAGGTAAAATAAACTCATTTATAGTATAAACTTACTATTTTTATTTGTATACACGTCTAGAAAATCGGGTTTTTTAGCATAAAGTTTGAAGCAACACTATTATTATGTTGACAAGGTGTAGCGAGCAAAATATATACCAAAAGTAGAATCTTTCATGAAATTTTGTCTTATACACAACTACATTAATATATATTTTCTCAATTTTGGCAAGAAGCAGTCTTGTGTTTGTAAAATATACAAACACATATACAATTATAATTTATTAAATAAAACGGATACATATATTATTAGCCCGTACTACTAGTACTGTATATAAAAACGTACATTGTTTACAAATGGTATATCCGTAATATTTGAACAATAATTTCAAAATCCTATTCCCAATTCGAAAATATAGTTATTCAAAGCAAAACAGTAGATTGTCTTGCGAATAAAGATCAATAAAAGAATTATTATTTTGTGCTTTCGCTTCACCTTGTCAACATAATAATAGTGTTGCTTCAAACTTTATGATAAAAATCCCGATTTTCTAGACGTGTATACAAATAAAAATAGTAAGTTTATACTAAAAATGAGTTTATTCTACCTGTATCGGTTTAAATAATTCTGTTTGAGAACGCAATGATTGGGCATTTCGCAACCAGGGCAGTTTCAGGGCAATTTTGGCCTTGTTGTTGGGAAATCCACTAGGCCTTCTATTTTTTCGCTTGCATCGGGCTTGTGTCCTTCCTCCGCCCCGCCACCAAATCACCTAGTCCCAGTCTTTTCATGTGAAAAAGCGCTGAATATTAAAAAAATATAAATAAAATTAGAAGGCCTAGGTCTAGGCTGCACCTTCCGTTTTAATATAGGGCTAGCGCCGCCCCTGATCAGATGCGTTCTTAGCCAGTAGGAGATAGCGGTTGTGGAAGTCAAATCTGAACATCTATCATATTATATCGACCAAAATATTTTTGCGCAAAAATTTATGTTTTAAACAATTGTAGTACAGCGAAAACAATACAGCGAAAAGTTGTCTCACACATCGTCGTCGAATGTGCTTAAAATTAAATAAGTCGAATTGTTATTATTCAAATTGATATTGCGCATGGTCCCTTAGAAAGATGTTCACCTGATTAACAGATTAATAACCTATAGTTAATAAAAAAGTGTGCATAAAAAAACTTTGCATTAAACCAAGAATATGTTATAAAGATGATTTGATTTGATGATGTTCTTTTATAATTACACTGGTCGCTGCGAGTGTCATAATTTGCCCTTGCTGAAAATGCAAGGAATTTTTCGGAGTTTTTTTGGTTGCCGCAAGTGTAACTTTCCATTGCGGCATCGTTGACACACGATTGCGCAATTTAGCTAAAACATGCTCACGATGATTTAAGGACCAGTTCTACACAATGCTATACAGAACGAATTTCGTATTTAACTACGTTACAAATCTCACACGCTGTAATTGTGGGGCGTATTTTATTATATTATATTTCATTGCACATGCGCTTGAACTTTTCTGTATTTTCGATATGATATCGCTGAACGCTATTGGTTTTGTATTGATTTTTATTGTGCTGTCCTCTGAATGTTTGTGATCATGAATTGACGGCCAGCAAGAAGTGAAAAACAAATTTTTGAATATTGCGATTGTATTTACCAACTGCGAGGCCAGTGTGAACGCCTGAGCAGGCGTCTTGTTTTATACAAAACTGCTTCAAACCTCCTATATACAGGGTGAACATAAAAAACTGAACATATTTGAAATTGCTCTCAATTTTGTATAACAGCTATTAGTATATATATATATATATATATATATATATATATATATATATATATATATATATATATATATATATATATATATATATATATATATAAGATGTTGTCTGCCGCGGCTGGGTCTTGAACCTGCGACCTTCGAATTACTAGATCGACGCTCTACCAACTGAGCTACACGGTCAGACGGATTTAAGACTGGAAATTATGAAATATATACTGAATGTCGTAAACATACTCGTTTATATTAATTCAGCATCGAACAATACTAGTTCTGAAAGTGTTATGTTAGTTGTGTAATTGTACACTCTGTAATATGTTAAGATGAAAATGTTCTAGAGTGTGTATTATATAATTTCCATACCCAGCGCAAGCAGAAAGATGTTGTCTGCCGCGGCTGGGTATGGAAATTATATAATACACACTCTAGAACATTTTCATCTTAATATATATATATATATATATATATATATATATATATATATATATATATATATATATATATATATATATATATATATATATATATATATATATATATATATATATATATAGGCGAATGTCAATAAATATATTGAGTGTCGAATCATAAGAATAGAGTGCTCGATACAAAAGTAGAGCAAATAAAAGACAAACTTGAGTTACTTCGTTTAAAACATTTATTCACGACAAATTTGTTTCGTATGGCAAGCTAGGCTTGCCACACTCATCAGGTGAATGGTGATATCGCGTATTT
>CACRXK020016956.1:0-10969 GCA_902702795.2 Paramuricea clavata | reverse complement strand
TAGATAGCACTATCCAGCTAAAACTGGTTTGATTACACAATATTTACAATCCTTAAACGATCTTTAATATCCCAGAGCCTGAAATAATTTTTAAATTTGTCCGGCAAAACTTCCAAGCAAAATGAAATTTGACCGGAAATTTTCAAATTTGGTCGGAAATTTTTTAGTTTAGTTTGATCGCCTCCGTTGAGTAAATTATGTCAAGCATGCAGTAAATCACTCTACTTGTAATAAACAGCCTATTTAACTGTCCTGATGAAGGGCCTTTGCTCGAAACGTCGAGGAAACGCATTCTTTATCTTCCAGGTCGTCAAATTAACAACAATGAAAGCAGTCACTCTGACTCGTAACTCATGCACTGTCACACATTTAAGTTAACTAAACTTTGTTTAAAGCATACTTTGATCGAAGAAACTTTGATAACTTTCCAGTTGATTACTCTATATAAGACTAGTATGGATAATCTAAGACTATAGATACTGCACTCACTGTGCTGAGCGCCGACCCGATAATTAAAAAAAAAACAGATTATCGTTTTTTTTTTAACATTTGTCCGGACGAAACTTCCGATCATTTCTGCATTTGGTCGGAAAAACTGGAATTTGGTCGGAAAACCGCCGACCGCCGGCCGTTATTTCAGGCTCTGATATCCTACACTGCTAGTGCATGTGATCAATAAAAATCCATACATAGTCCCGATTGTTACGTACCTCGCACTTTTGGGTCCGTTAATTGCCCCGCTCCGGCAAATTCAAGCGTTTTCGTAATATTTTCATGTCAACTTCACATCAGTTGATCTAACTTGATCATACATCATTCATGCATATAATTATCAGACAATGTTTAGCAATTTCTTACATGGAAGACACTGTTTGCCAACTTCTTAAACGATGTGCGTATAAAATATGTAAATTTAAGATTCTGGAAAATTTAAGATTCCAGTGTAAAAGGTTCATAAGTACCGTGTGAAGTTTTAAATGCGTCATTTCTCATAAATGACGAGAAGATTTCGAATCCATTATTATTGTGAGTTACGGCATTGTCATTGACACTTGATTGATTTTAATTAAGTATAGTTTTAGGTAGGCATGGTGGAAAACGCGGGTACCGGATACCGGTATCCGCCATCGGGTATCCGCGTTTTCCACCATGCATGCCTTTTATAGGTACGTCTTATCAATCCTACTTCATTTTTGAAATATTTTAATATAATTTAAAAATTGCTCCATAAAATGACTACATGCAGAAGCCCCAGTTAATAATTTGTTTTGCCGAGTGGAGCATATACAAAAAATACAATAACCACTTAAATAAAACATTCAATAGCACTGATGAAAACTCGCCGCAAATTAAAGACATAACAATAGACGAAATAAACAATACTGATATCTTCATAATTAAAGAAATAATGTATTATATGATCCAATCCAACATTCTTCAGTTATCAACAAAAGGCTAGCCAAATTCAATTTTATCTCAGTTCACTCTGGTAGCTATTAACGGCCTTTGAGACAACATAAAAAGGATTCCTCGAATGAATTATCTTCCAATGTAAAGTATACGTTTTAAGGGCTAGCAGTGCAAACCATATTTGGTTTTGTGGCTCTCCGCAAAATTTTGAGATAGTTTAATTTTAATTGACATTGTGCTGATCTTCACCCCCATAAGCATCCTGCATGTATTTAAATGGAGAGAGAGGGAAAGATATTCGTGTGACTTTAAAAGAGTTCATATTTCTGAAACTTTTATCTCCGGATATCGTTTAACGAATAGGATTCTAGCGGAACATTCAAAGGTAGCTATTGAGTCTGCAAACTATATCAGACGGTGGAGCCGTTTTTGGTATCAACGCGAATTTTTATATAATCATATCAGAAATACATTGATTAGTGAATCAAGAAAGCTTTGAAGATTTGTTTAGAGATACTCTCGTTTTGAAGCTCTCGGAATCGCGATTTTTACACAAAGCCTTTTCAAGGATTCAATCATCAGTGAACTTTCTAAAGGTGTTTCTGAGTAGAAAAATGCAGTTTTTCAATTTTCTGGCCAGGGAGTCAAAACAACTTGGATCTTGGAAAAAAGTTGCTTTATAATTGTCCTATTTTAATTTAAAGTCTTTTATTCAGGGCATTTTCCCATACCCTTTGAAAAAACGAATTTCAATTCTTGCAGATCTATTGTTTCCTTCCCAAAAATGACGCCCAGAATCTTTCAACAAAGTTTTTGTAAAATTGTCAAAATAATTGCAGAGTACACTATCAGAAATCATTTTATGAAATAAAATTTGGGGGACACCGATGTCGTTTACGAATTAAATTACTTTAAAACTGAAATATCCACCAATATGTTGTCACAGCAACGGGAGTTGCGTAACTTTTGTGAAAAATTTCAAACCCTGTGGATGTTCTTTTACATCGGTAAGATACGTTTTGTATTTTAACAGATAACAATTGTTCAAAAATACTGATCCAAATCCTGAATTTTCCATTTTATAAAAACTGTAT
The DNA here is from genome assembly GCA_902702795.2 of Paramuricea clavata. Lineage (NCBI taxonomy): Eukaryota > Metazoa > Cnidaria > Anthozoa > Malacalcyonacea > Plexauridae > Paramuricea > Paramuricea clavata. The sequence continues at coordinate 8,465 of CACRXK020016956.1, read as the reverse complement.
CGAGCCACCTTAAAATGATTTAACCTTCGGCAACGATTACCGAAAATATCAAATTACAACTGATTGTATCGAATTGTATTACCAGCCATCGCTCTACTTTTTTCTTCCCCCGCCCCCCAGTTTAATTGCACTTTACATAAATTCCTTCACGTTAAGATATTTAACTAAGGTTTTCGATTCACTCATATATTCTCAATGCAAGTAATGTATGATACTGGATTACTGAATCGCATTATTAATTCTTTAAAATTATCATATTTTACAGCGTGCATTCAGTGATAAACCACGGATAGTCGAGGCAGGTGCCTATACAAAAGCTTCTCCAAGCAAGGAAAAAAAATACCATCGCCGTGTAAGGTATGTCTTTCTGCATGCCATTCTTTAACTTTTTCAACCTTGAGGTGATTTGTGTGGGTCGCGGATGGGGTAAGCTCCAAAGGTCGTCGTCTTAGGTATATCCTTAGCCACCCTTAGCATTAAATGTCCATAGCCTTCTTAGCCATTACTTGTTTTATAATTCTAGTCTTTTCTAACCTTCCTCGGTTTTCCCTAGCCTTGGCTTCTTTTACTGTTTATCCTTATCTTTTTACTTTCTTTTCCTTCTTAAGGCTCATTTTGCCTTTGTTTGCCGTCCCTAGTTTTTTTGACCAGTTTCACTTAGACCTTCCTATAGGCTTTCTTGCAGTGTTCCAGTAAAATATAGCCGTGATAATGGTTTAATGTTGCTTGCACATGGTGTGGTTTCCCAATATACCCGAGTCAGAGGCTCGTAGGAACCGGGGGGTAGGGCGTAGGAACCGGGGGGGGGGCAGGGAGGGGCCAGGCCCCCAAGTTTTGCCAAGTGCCCTTATTCTGGGAGCAATGGGCCCTTTTCTTGCGTGAAAAATTGTCATTAAGATTGCATTTTTTGCCCAAAGGGCACTTTTGAAAACTTGAATCTATGTTATTTCGGGAAAAATTTTTTCATTTCCGGGAAAAATATGATATATCCGGAAAAATTTTTGGTATATCCGGAAAAATATTTTCGTATTTAGGAAAAAATGTGGTATATCCGGAAAATTTTTTTGGTATTTCCGGAAATTTTTGGTATTTCCGGAAAAGGGGAGATGACCTTCCCCCCTTCGCCCCCCCCCCGTCGCCAACATTTCCGGGAAAAAATTTTAGATGCCTTTTTTTTCGAAAAGTGCCCTTCAAAGCCTGCTCCCCCCAACTTTTAGAAGCTTCCTACGCCCCTGCTCGTGATACACGCATGCTTGAAAACTAAGGGCTAAGGATTAGTTTTAGGTGAGGGAGGCGCTTGTAAAACTGACGACGACTTTACGAAAACAGTCAATAATTATATGGCGTAATATTATTTGCTTTTGTTTTAATATTTGCTTTTGTTTAGTGACTCGATTGCCAATAATTACACACCTTCAGCTTCCGATCTGAGTACATCTCTTATTTTTGAGACTAAACGATTGACAAGAAAACATGGTAAGATTTTTTTTAAAAACCTTAATTGTATTTACAATTTGTGACTACTTGGTTTTGTTATAATGAATTCAATCAGTGAGTTAAAGTGTTGCGCGGTCGTTTGGCCGACATATATGCGCGTTTGACTGAAAGACATTTGGCGCAATTGGCGGACAGAAATATCACCGAATTTTCAAGTTTTTAATAGTTTAACGAATTTCTGTGCTTAAAACTATTAAGGAGTATTGGTCGTATCATCTAGTCTTAAGGAATTTTACAGCAATTACATACGGCCAAATGTCCTGTCGGGAAGTTACGTCTGCTAGTCTAACATGTTTGTCGGCTAAATGTTGGTGGGGCAAACGTCCGGCGACGATATCCCAATATCATCATTCAATGCGTTAATGCAATAACAATCAATGAGAAAATATCTTTAAACAAAAAAATCTGTTATATATGCCACTTTCTTCAATGTTTTTCGCAATAAAGGATTAAATAAGGAAATTTTAGAGTATTTCTAAATCAAGCCATGCACTTATCTTGCAATGGGACTAATGATATTGTGTAGCTAGTTACGTCATCTGAATTTAACTCCGATATCGCCGATATGCTCCCATGTCAAACTTAAATAATTTGGCGTGTCTGTACTGTCAGAATTGAAAATATCACATTCCCATATTTGACAGTTAATTCCCTGAAGAATACCGCCTACAACAATGCAAAAATAAAAGGTAATTCTGAAGAAGGAGAAGAGAAAAAACGTCTATCATCTTCAGCAAAAGGTTCTAAAAATGGCTTGGACAGATCAATCCATCCCAAAGAAATTCGACGCATCCATCCAAAGTCAGCTACATTACCGGGGCTTTCCAGAAAAAGACCCTTACCAGATTTGAATGGCACTAAGACAGAGAATATACCGTTGAACGTTCGGGATTACCATCAAATGTCATGCCAGGAATCACCAGATGATTTTTTTAATGATGTGTTTTACTCTCCAGTCCTTTCTCCAATGGAGCACGAGCAAGTGATTCCTGATAACAAAACTTTCCACGATGCTCTTACGTTAGAAGTTTTACAAATGGAGTTTTCTGCTCCGTCTAAAAGTACATATGGGCTCCCTCGTGCGGCTTCTCCTGAAAATACTAATAGCCAGGAACGATATTGGACATTAAGTAAACACGCAATCGAGTCCAATTTTGTAACACCTTTGTCAAGTGCTTGGATCCAAAACACGCATCGTTTCATCCCTCTTGAGCTCAGGGATCGTTTTCCAAATATCTTAGAAGGAATTACCAAGGTGAGTCTACGATATATATTAACGATCATTTTCTAATACAATTTTGCACATAACTATTTCCCTTTTGGACGGAATTGCGGTTCTCAAACGAAGTTAGGCATCGCTTTTTAATCACGGCGTGAGTTTGTTAGTATATGTTAGTTTGTTCTGAATGTATAAATCTTGGTATCGTATGCCTTGGTATACATAAGCCTTCGACCCAATACCTTGTGGTGTACTTGTTTTGCGCATACTGCATTCAGGGCACTTCACTGTAGTACTATGTTTGGTTTCCCTACATATACCAATCAATCTAGAATTTCCGTCAAACATATTTATAAACATCTCTGTAGTGTTTGTCCTGTACATGTATATCAACAGCCCAGTGGCTACGATATATTATGATCTTACGACCAACATCTTATGGTAAATAATTATGGTCTTTAGCATATGCTGCTGTTTTATATGATCACGATGAAACAGCTATATATATGGGCATTCCATTAAAATCTGTTATAAATTTGTAGGAAATGGAGGATAATTACTTACGAAGCTTGAAAAGATGTATTCTCGATTATGTTCTAATGGACAGAGAGGAACAAGAAAGGCTTGGCTTGACGATGAAAAAACAGGTTCGCTGATTGATCGATTAATCGATCGATTGATACTTTATTATCTTTCCCCATATATAAGTTGGGACACAGCCCGTCACGCACTTTATAAGTTGGGACACAGCCGTCATGCACTTGAAAGCCATAGTGGCGCTACGATAGTACAATTGAGTCGCCCGTTTAAACGAGGTGACCCTAAAGAGTTTCACTGTAGTTCTTATATCTCGTTTCTTTGATGCATTTTTAAAATAGGTTATTCAACCAGCTGGTCGGGAGTATTTTCCATGGCACGACTCCATGGCAGCCGCAAGACTTCACATGGAACAAAATCTTTACGTCACACACGTTGTACTACGAGAAATACTTCACTTATGGGAGACTGGGTAAGAAATCTGTAGGAATGTACTGTAGGTATACCTGTAGGTATGTGGGTAGATAAGTACTATAGTATACATATCTATCAAACTGACCTTCTTCCTACCTTCTACTGATCTGCATTGAATAAATATATTATTATTATATTATATATATAACTTACGTAACTGTAAGTTGTCGTAAACGATTTCTCTCAGGCAATTCGTATAGGATTAGACAGATTTGTCATGATTCATTTAGTGTAACAACAGATGATTCATTCAGTACAACTGATTCATTTAAGTTATTTTTATTTTATTTTGTAGTTGAAACACATGGAGATTTTTAACACATTACTTTCACTTTTAGATACTCCGAGTTTAGACTGATTAATGTTGAGCAGTTGGTCATTAACATGCCGTTAACGATTGCTGAGTTTGCTCGTTTAGTTTCTGAAAGCAGCAGCAAAGCTGTTCAGCATTTGAAAGAAGTTTGGATTCCAACGTGTGCAAAATTGATAAGCAACAAAAGAGAAGACGTAGAGGCATGGATGCCACAGAATGAGGTTTGTTTTTCTCTTATTGTAAACAATTGTGGAGATTAACACGAATTTTAGTTTAGTTTTTTAACTTTTTAATTCGATTAACCAATCAGATGCGTACTAAGCCAGTTAGGGGTAGTATAGTATCGGCAGTGGAACTCAAATCTTGACCTCTATAATAATCCCCGAGCCAACGATGCAGAGCGCCGTTCCGGGCGAGAGCACTAATTCCGCTTGGCTATTTACACCTGGGAAAAGGAAAGTATTAGCAAAGTCTGAAGTTCATCAATAATCGCGGGCACGTGGCTATCATCCAAGGGTGGGCCTCCTCACTGATCTAAAAAATATGGCTGTTTGCCAGCCAGCAAGCAAGATTTCAATTTTTCAACATGTATTTGGAAAATTGTTTCATACAATTAGCTTTCAACCAATATTGCTCTGAAGAAATAAGAATTTATTTACTACGGGGAAATCGTGAAATATAGGCAAGTTTACTTTGAATGTTTAATAACAATACTTATGAATTTTGTTGCTTTAATTTTTTGCGTAAAACAATTAGGGACACGCACATTATGCCAAAAAATTTGTCCATTATTTTATTCTTTGATTCCTATTATTCTTAAAATTTTCTCTATTATTCCCAAAATTATTCTACATCAAGTCGAATGAAGACCAGAAAAAAAATTCTGTAAGGGATGTGGGACTATAATAATTCGTCATTTGGTAATACGTCATTGCTTTCAAAAATGCTTTCAACACCTTTTCTACAACTTTAGGGACCGGTCATTAATAATGGGGGGGGGGGGAGGGGGCGATGGGTGATAAATACCAAATATTGAACATATATTTTTAGAGCCGCCCCTATTGTAAGACCTTTATTTTCAAGACGCCGCCACCTTCATCTAGAAAATTTAGGACACCCCTCCCCCCCAACATTCAATCCGTTACATTTTTTGGTGTAAAATAGGTAATGAGAAACGTACTGGTGTAAGACATTGTGTAGCCAAAATAATTAGAGGACCAGTATTCAAAATGGTTGTTATTTACTCCGACTCCTATGGTGAACTGCATATACGTAATAAACTATGAAAACTACGATTATAGGAACTAAAGAAGGTGAAATATTTTGTGAGATACGATAAAGGTGAGAAATTGAAAATGAGTAGGGAAGTATTAACAAATTGGGGTCGCCCATTGTCACATAATTTTCAGTTTAGGACCGCCCCCAATTCAGAGAAAAATAGTTGAAGCCGCCCCCCTTTTCTCACCCCCTCCCCCCTACCATTATTAATGACCGGTCTCTTAATTGCTTTCAAATAACTTTAAACATTCAATTTCGATCCACGAAAGCCGCAATAAAATGCAAAAGTCTGTGTTTTTCAAGACACCATTTTGCTAGCAGGTGTCATGACGTGAGCATGACGTGTAGATCTAGGAAAATTTGAGGACACGAAGTCCTATGAAGTTACACATCTCATCTGGTATTATACAATTACTTTATGGTTTCCGTGTTTGGATGGCTTGATCCAAACACGCGGGAATGTTGCGAGAGTTAAGAAAAGCGAGCGAAATCACGAGCCGAAGGCGAGTGATTTTGCCCGCTTTTCTTAACTCGAGCAACATTCCCAAGTGTTTGGATCAGGCCATCCAAACACGGAAACCATAAAGTAATTGTTTTATAAAATAGCAACAACACGATAGTCTTCCGTGTTTGGATGGCCTGATCCAAACACGGCTTTTGACCAATCAGAACACGCGTTATATACATGTTATTTTATAAATTGAAATCAATATGTTTGTCCTGTAACAAGTCCCGTAATCTGTCCTGTGAAGTATCATGTTGTTAATAGTTTAATGTGTTTGTGATGTCGTATCTTATATGTAAAGGGCAGCTGTAATTGGCGTAAGCTGTAGCGTGTTCCCTGCCATTGTCCATATATGTATTTTCTGTGTTTTAATGTTTATTGGCAAAGTTAAATAAATAAATAAATATTCACTGAAGGGCTTGAATCCGGGTTTTTCCATTAATTTAGTTTATTGTACGATCATCCAGATTAAATTTCTTTAATTATTTCTGACGTTTCGGCTACCTACACGGCGGCCATTATCAAAGACATATTACAGTTACAGTAACTGTAATATGTCTTTGATAATGGCCGCCGTGTAGGTAGCCGAAACGTCAGAAATAATTAAAGAAATTTAATCTGGATGATCGTACAATAAACTAAATTAAATAAATATTCTTAATCTGTGCTTGAGTTCACGCGCAACGCGAGCCTGCGTTCAGTGCTGGCCAATTTCTAATACTTCATAAATCAATATTTGAAATATATAGGGGCGGGGTTGCTGCATGCATGTATTTCTAGTTAAGTTTAAAGCTCATTCAGCTGAAAAAAGGATGGGACGGTTTGGCTTAGACAGCTGGCAGGTTGCTTCTTTGTTATCTACTCCCCAGCAGAGCGCTAGAACATAGCGATAATGGGGGTATTTGTACTTTGCTCACGTAGTCATAGCAGTTTAACTTTCACGTGCCTATATTTAGGGTGTTTAACACGAAAGTTCATGTTGAAAAGAGCATTTTCACATATTCAAATTAGAGAATATCTCCAACGACTGAGCCCAACCCTATTTTACGCGTGCTCACATGCAATAAAGGGATCAGTCATTAAGGCCCATACAAAGCGGACGCGATTTGGCAACGCGACGCGAATTTTCAATTTTCAATGACATTTAACTTTAATATTTTTCTCTGTTTTTCAAATATTTGGAACCACTTAAGGTGGCTCCCTACAGTTATTCTTGTTTAAGCAATAATTCCGTAAAACAGGCTTATTCGTGCAGAACGCGAATTCTTTTCGACTTGGTGGCAATATTGGTCACCAAAGGAATATTTGGAACTAGATTTCGACGATATCAATGTTCCCATGGCAACATGACGACAGCATAAAGCCTTCCAATTTAACCCTTAAATGTGCCGCTATCTCAAAAACGATGTCGGTGACCTATCTTTTTTATTTCATATATCAATAAGGAATGATGCTCTGCAACTGTGGTGAAAGTTTAAAAAAATTCTGTAGTGTGTGATTTTTTTAAAAGCGAAAAATTTATTGCGAAATTTCCACACTACAGATTTTTTTAAAATTTGAAATTGATAAAATTTACCGCAAAATAAATTCGTGGTCAAAATTTGAAGATAGGTCACCGTTGAAACTAATGAGTAAAATGCAAATAAAGTTAGAAAATAGCCTCGTGTAACTCGAGAAATTCTCCTTATTGAAAAGCGTCGCTGACTAGTAAAAGATTGTACGCGGGCGCAGAACGAGTTTTCATTCAGCAAAATCGAGCATAGGCAGCCCAAAACGGCGTGTAGAATGCACCAATAATGCTTCCAAATGTCAATTTGCATTAAGCTCACCCCATTCCTTTGTCATTTGTCGCGCGCCGCAAGCACTCAATTTGAAAAGCAGTGTTGATATATATAGATTATACCTAACGTTGGCAACTATATCTCAACTGACGAATATACCACTTCGGCAGAACGCAAAATACTTCGTATACGTAAATAAAACATGATAAAAAATTATACCGTATTGAACTCTGATATTTTTTCTACATACCCGCATATAAATTTTGTTTTCAAAACTGCAAGAAAGATGAAAAGTTTGTACAAACGTTTCATGGTCTGATCAAAATTTTGATGTGACTATGCGGGATGCCAAAGGTTATTTCATTCGTCATATTTTTAAAAAAATTATGTGATTCAATTGGTTGAAAAAATAAACAGTTTGTGACGTATTATAGTAAAAATTTGGTTTCAGGCACAGATGAGGTAGATACAGATGTGAATCTTCCGTCAAATTATGTCACACCGATTAAATAAACTTTAAAATTGTATTAATTCACTATTTTATTAAATTTTGATAAAGCAGAGAAATAAAACTATACATATTATAGAAGTATTCATGTTTTTTTATGCGAGAGTCATGTTTTGAGGAATTTATATCATTCGCTGTTTTGTTATTAAGAAGTAGATAGGGAAAAAAACAAACTTTTGCTAAATAAAATGTTATATTAACACTTTTAATAAAAAGAAATCAATAAAAGTGATCGCTTACCGTTACTCTTGAAGAATTCATTCCAAAAATAGCCGTCGGTAGCGTAGACTTTTTGAAAAAAACAATTTTTCGTCTTTTCCTATCTCTTTCCTTTATTAAATTTCAGAACGACA
>CACRXK020016955.1:0-10551 GCA_902702795.2 Paramuricea clavata | reverse complement strand
CCCCCCCCCCCCCTCGCCCATTGTTGATGGCTTCTCGACGTCCTTTCCGATGTGACCAGAGGCTCTTCCTTCTCGCCTCTCTTTAATTTCGCCTCGCAAAGAGCCTCTGGAAACAGGGTACAAAATTCTAAACTGTTTCATTATATATTTTATATTTTGACCTATGACTTTGCAACAAGATAGGTTTGGGAGTGGTAAAAAATTTTCCAGCATTTCACTGGTGGGGTACCTAGAAATTTTGTTTTCAAAAAGGTGAGGTAATGATTTTTCAGCTCCATTACACTTTCTCTTCAGGCCCCCGGCTCCGGCCAAAAATAATGACTAGTCCCTTACATTTTCAGACATGTAGGTGGACACTGTGCAGGACTATAAACGCTATTATTTGTCTTCTTTCTTTCACATGAATTTCAACACTTGAGATGCATATTCCCACAAGCCAATGTCGTCAGGCGATTGTGAAGAAATCTGGCTGATTCTGGGTCCATATTATGTCCAAAGCCATCTAGACGCAATATCGTACAGTCCTCAGCTTTATGTATAAACTCACTCATATCAGGCCTAACAGCAAACGAAAATATTGTTCTAGTTTTTACCCCAAAATCACGCATTGCCACCCCTACATATGCGTCGTCTATGTGAAATGGTTTTCTTATATAGACATAGTTAAATAATCTATTGAGAAGGTCGGTGGACAGAATAAAGAACGCTCCAGCATTAAACATCGGAAAATTCACTTCACCAAAATATTTCCAACTAACTGTCCATTTTCCACTAATAACACGATTAACTCTGATTGGCAAGTAGGTCATTCCTCCGTAAAATGGTCTTGGAAACTTAGCATTAACAAGATATCCCAACACACGTGGTATGCGCACATAAACATCATCGTCTGTTTTGAATGTGTATTTTATATCAAATTTACTTGCCCACACTTGACCCATGTAGAACTTGACAACATTATTAATATAGTTGTCTGTGATATTTCCTATCAACATATCATTGTGTTGTCCAGCTTCAGCCATGTTTAGTTCGTCATCGTTTGTTCCCGGTCCTGCCTTTCCAACAACAAATACGAGTAGCCACCGTAAGTTCTTCTTTCTTTCATCTCCCATAGCTTTGCGTTGTTCACAATTGCTTCGATTTCCCCAGGTTTGTCGGATAGCCTCGCGACGTTTTCGAAACTCGTTGCCCTTGGCGCCCGAATTGACCAAAACCATCATAAAAATCTCTGGTGTTGTTTCAACTTTGGGCGAAATTTCCGGGAAAACGAACTTAAAATCAACAAAAGGGTAATAGTCGTTTATTATGTCAACCGTTGGCTTTCTCGTTGTTGCTACAGGATTTTCAGAAATCTTCGATGCATGAAAATTGTTTATAAATTTTATCAATGTTCTGTTAATCCCTTTTAGCATCGCAAACATAGCTACGTTGGCGGCATTTAAGGAATCTATACTTCCCGTAGTCATATCCACTTCCGTAGAGCTGTTTCGTTTAAAATTATGAATACATTCACGTAATTGTATAGCTTTAGCTTCGCCTTCGGGGTGCCGTATTGTGGAAGAATCACTCGTTGTAAGCAGTCTGGATGCATGTACAAAGTAGTTTACAAAAGTCCATACCGAACAAACCAGGAACAAAAGCACCAGAACCATGAATTTTCGTTTATACCGTTTTAAAGATGCCATTATGAGGTTTGGTAGCTATTTGCGAGCAGCAAGCGAGCACCAGCGAGGCTTGCTAGGTGAATCCTAATCTGGGATTAAAAGTTTTCAGCGCATAAATCGTTTTCACCGTATAAAACAGTAAAAAAAACAGTTTTCAAAAGTTTTCACCTAATTTTTCCGCTGGATAAAAATTTTACACCCATTGCGGGTTCATTTTACCATATATGGGCGTAAAGCGGTAGGCCGTCAATCGCTGTTTTTTAAACAAAGTCTCTTGGAAACTGCTGACATATACGGTAAAATATTTAAGTTTTTTCAATTTTCCTCGTAGTTTTGAACATGAAAGTGACAGGCGAGTTTTTAAATATATGTACAATGAATGTTTGTTTTAATAATATTCCAAGTAGAATCGAATTCAAAAATTGTTTGTAGCTACATACCCCTATTTTCTCAAACTTTTTAATGTGTGATTGTTTTAAGTAAGAGTCCACGTATTTAGCTATCATTTTAAAGAGTTTTTTTCATTATTATGAATGTCGAAGATTTTGGCCAAGTTTGTTTTCGCCTTATATGAGCCTTTTTGATCGAGTTTTTCGATTAAATTTTAATCTAAACTTGTCTGTAAATATAGTAAATGATGGAAATGGTTTGCCTCTTTTTTTTTCAGATATATTAAAGATTTTAACGACATTCGGATTCTATTGTGTGCATTTTTATTCGGCTTTTTAACGTAGACTTTATTTGGTAACAATTCTGGAAGCCATTTTGTGTTTGAAATTTTGTATTTTTTAAGCCTTGTTTCCTTCTTTTAATTATTAGCCAAACTTTGCTTGCTAACGACCCTATACCATTGTTTTGTTTTACGACATGTTCTTAAACTTTTTTTAAAACCCACAAGTATTTTTTTCAAGCGATTCTTGGGAGATCGCAACCAGAATAAAGACATACAGAAGTGTATCTTCTTATTAAAAGTGCGTAAGGGATTTTTTCAGTGGGCCATGTTCTTAGCAAGTGCCCTAAAGGGAGGCAGTCACCCCCCTGAAAACATATTGAAAATTTAATATTCCAGGGGGGTGAATGCCTCTCTTTAGGGCACTTGCTAAGAACATGGCCGCCAGCTATTTCGGTAAAAAGCGCCTTACGGTTTTGTAATGGAAGTTACACTTCTGTATGTCTTTATTCTGTGGTTGCGTTTGTAGTGATGAAATAACAAGGAAATCCTTGTGTTTCCATTTCAGTAACAAATTTCCTTTGATCAGTGAGCTCCATATATACTGGAGCGAGAACTCCTCGGACCTCGGTTGTTTTTTATATAATTTTTTCTATTTTTTTTGAAATAGAAAAAAGTGAAGCCAAGATGTTAGAAATTAGTACCAGTCTACTTTTCAGCCAATCTCGTACCCAGAACAATGCCTGTGCGCGGGCTAGGATGGCATTGGCTCTGGGGAAATTGACAACCGGAACCCCTAAATTTAGGGGTTCCGGTTCTTTGTCGGCATGCACGATTGATAAACGTTAAACCAATCACAGCACAGGAAAAGTCAATTTCCCCAGAGCCAATGCCATCCTAGCCCGCGCACAGGCATTGCTCTGGGTACGAGATTGCTTTTCAGCTTGAATTGATAATGCACAGTTATAGTGTATTTTTGAATAATTGCTAAACGAGCTCTGTATGACCATTCATTTATTATAAGTAATAGCATGGCATTCAGGGCGATTAGTATAGGTTATATACCGTGACTGAATGTACCCGTTTTGGTTTTTGATACCAATGTACGTACTAGCTTGTACGCGTTTGATTTTTGATACTAATGGCTCATGTTTACGCGTTTGCTTTTTGATATTCGCCTCATGTTTTAGCAATGAGGTAAATTAGTCATTAATCGTATCGAGAGCAATTTCAAATCTGTTCAGTTTTTTTATACATTATTTTATAATTCATGAATAAAAACTTAAATTTACAACATATTTAAAACAATGTGGCCCACAAGCCAGAATAATAATATTACTATATTGTATATTCTTGCTTTGTTTACATTTTGCAAGAAGGCAAGACCATATTCACGAACAATTTTTTCATGAATGCTTATAAGTCATTACATTTAAGAGATTGGTAAGATTTACTGGCAATGATGCCAATAAAAAAAACCATTCTGTATAAATAAATGATTTGCGCACTTTCTGTTAGTCTACTGAGACGCTAAAAATTATCTCTTGAAATTTGAGTTAAGGTACGGTTATACACTGCGATTGGTCGTGTACGATTCGTATTTTGGCGTATGTGATCGAATACGCATGCGTTTTGTAGTTGCATTTAATATTTCGCTGTAAACGAAACGAAAATACTTAATTGTGCGGTCAGCAATATTAATTTTCATACGCCAAAATACGAATCGTACTAGACAAATCGCAGCGTGTAAAGCGATTAAACCACTGTTCTGAGCTATGTATAAACATAGTTAATAGAATAGATGGTCTGGAAACTCATTAGAATAACAACATAACTCATTTTCTATGTTAGCCAACGTTTATTCATATAAACATGGTCGTTCACCGTCACGTGCGTATTGTGTTCTTGCCAAATCCACCAATAGCAATTTTCAATTTCCCCTATTGTTCGTGTCACGGATAGGAAACTTTCCTAAGACATAGCTATTGGTTAGTTGGGCAAAAATACAATACGCCCGTGACGGTGAACGACCATAGATTTATGAATAAACGTTGACTAACGTAGATAATGAGTTATATTGTTATTCTAATGAGTTTCCAAACCATCTATTCTATTAACTATGGTATAATAGTGCACGATGTACTAAAAAAGTTAAAATTAATCTTGTATCAAGTAGACATCTATTTCATGTCAGTATAAAGTCTCTTCTTTGATGGATTACTGGATTCCTTACGGTCGCTACCACGACGTTTTCTGTCCTTTGCGGGAGTAAAATACCCTGTCTTGTCACCAGACAACTCATCTGGGGAAGCATACCCACGACTCTTACACCACTCTTGAAAACAATGCACAATTCTTTCCTCTTTTGCTTTGCTCCCGGGTGTTGCTGCAATGCTGGACTGCTTGAGATTCTTTCCGTACACTCGAACGTACTGCTCGGAAAATTTCTGCGGCAACATCTCGCTTACGATATTTTTACGAAGCTGAACAGCTTTGTTGAAATTTTTGTTGTAAAACACCACAGATTCTACGGGATCTTTCTCTTTCATTCCAAAATGGATTTCAATGATGCTGATAAATAATTCATCTGGACTGAGGTCGCTGTCAAATGACGCGATCTCCTCTGCAACTTCTAACGCACCAATATCCAATTTCGTGGTAGGCTGAGTTTCACCACAAAATTTATACAACTCTCGTCGTTGGATTCTTCGAACAATTTCTTGCGCTTTCTTGGTATTTTCATCTTGATCTTTGCTGCGAATAATTTCATAAAATATGCTATCTGTTAGCTTGGCATACTCCTCCATATCGAAGATAGCCGTTGAGAAGTTATACTTGTGATCTAGCAATGTAAAAGCATCTGTAATCATATCTTCGATAGCCTTGATGGTTTTATGTTGATAAACGCGATGATGTAAGGACCATCTTGTATGGAACAACTCGTAGATATTAAACACAAGCTTATCTCTTAAACCCAACTGCAGCTCACCATCAACGGGCAAAATACGAACATTCTGAAAGTAGCGAAGGTGGTCAAAATTGCTCTTTACTCCAAGGTTAAGACAATCACGAGCAAAATAATCAAACTTATCACAATCGATCCCGTTCCTCTTGTTAGCAACTATTTCGAAGAGAAACCACTTCGTATACTCAACTCCATCGACCGTCGCCATTTGCGTGACCTTGTCTTTTCCAGGAAGTTTACCTTTGATAAGCTCTTTCACCAGATTTCGCTCATTTTCACCGAAGTTTTTCCCCTCCAATGCATCATAAAGTTCAGGATTCGCTTTCAACATGTGATCAAACATTTCGCACGAAGCATCTTCATGTTCCCAAGTTTGCAATTTCATTGCTTGTTCTCGGTGGAACTTCAAAGACTTCTCCATATTACCATCTCTGGCTTGGTTCAGCAATTTTGTTTCTTCACTTCGGTGTAACTTGATCAATTTCTCCTTGAGTTGCGTATCGAATACATGGGAGAATGGACCATGACCCAAATCCTATAAAATTGCAGGAAATTTGTTTAAAGTGGAGATTTTGTTAGGAGATGTTATGTAACACGCGCACGAAACTAACGAGATACTGTAATCCCACATGGGTGTCAATGTATTTCAAAATTTTCAATTTTTGATACGTTTCTTAATGGCAAACAAACGTGAATTTCAGTTGTGGTTATATTGCAGCTGTAATGCCTGTAAATATGGTGTCAAAGCAAAAAGCCTCTCACAGGGTTCGTACGGGTCCTGGAAAGTCATGGAATTTCAATATTCCAAAATCCAGGCCTGGAAATCCTGGAAAATCAAATTTTAGTCATGGAAAATCATGGAAAATTAAAATTTTACAAAACATTAACAAAGTATTTTACTTATTTCAATTTACCAGTCATAACAATAATATGAATTGTTGTTATATAATGAATTTTTGCAAGAGCGAAGTGAATTTTGTTCTTTTATTATATCTGTTATCGTTCCAGTTCCAGGATTTTGAAAAAAGCGGTCATGGAACTTTAAATGGGAGAAGGTGTACGAACCTTGACCTCAAACATTAACATCGTATACAAAATTGAGCTTCATTTGGGTAAAATATTAATATTACATGAGTGCATGCATGGAGGCATGCGCAACCCGTACGATGTTTTGTATGTATGTCGGTACATGTAGTAATTTCACTATAAATCTACAATTTTAAAATCTTAAAGTATTCATAACATTACAAATCGACATGTCAATTTTCTTACTTTAATTTGATTTAAACCAGTTTAGGCATAATAAGGATTATTGAAATTACCATTATATAATAACAATTTATGACGGTATTTAGAATAGAATTCATAATGTACAGTAGTTTATCTTGTTGATTAAATGTATGTATCCAACCCAGCTGGCTGGAATGAATCAAGCAGGAGGGTGGGATCCAAAGAGTTGTCCCAAATTTTTGAAAAACAATGTTGCCCTACAGTACATGTAGATGTTAAGCAAAATGTTAGCTTAGCCTTCATATATAGAGTCCAGTAGCTGATTACTTCCCAATTCATTGGCATCAATGCACCAGATTTTATCATGATGACCAGATATCTACCGATCCAGAGGTTAAGAAGTATTTCTGGATCGGTGCCAGATATCAGTCCTGAACTGCGAGCTGTCCCTCGGGAGAAAGGAGTGACCGCCGACAACACATCAAGAAACAAAATACGCCCACCTTTCGTTCTTGTCAAGTTGGCTGCGCCTTCACATAAACATTACTTATATCCAATTAGCCTTTCTCACGCCGCCATTTTTGGGTGGCATTTCAGCCGAAGACTGCGAGATAAGTCCACATAACAGCGACTTTTTATAATTTTTTTTGACAAATGATGGTAAACTTGCTTTGTAAATGCCTTGGTTAGTTTATTTTGAAAAATTGCTTTTCACATTGTTTTAGTTGTCTGCATTGGTTAACGAGAATTGTATGCCACCCAAAAATGGCGGATATTCGTCATCGTGAGAAAGGCTAATTAAATCTATCCAATAGGAACCGTTAATGTCATGTTTATTTATAAAATCAACATTCAGTCTGGAGATTATTGATAGCACAATTACTACGTATCAGATTTGATTGACAGGCGCGTATTCCGTTTCTTGATGTGTCCTTTCGCATTCCCGGAAATCTAAACCCGCGGAAAGGTAGCCTGCGTGGCAAGCCCTCGATTTTATGGGGGGCCTGATTTGCAGCGGGTAGGATTTTGGCGGGCACGGGAGAATTGAGGCCTGTGCCCGCCAAAATCCTGCCTGCTGCAAATCAGGCCCCCCATAAAATTGAGGGCCTGCCACGTAGGCTAGCGGAAAGGAGGGACTGCTCGCAGTCTACAGATATCCGGGCCAGATAGTTAATAATTTCAATAACCGGTATCCGCGGCCAGATACTGGATATTGTTTATATATTAGGTTCAGGCCTTGTTTTCAGGTGATCATCGAGAAGCTGGCAGTTATTGTCATGCTCATTTGAAAATGCGAAAAAGTGGATTTTATTTGCTGGCAAGGCCTTTTGCAACTATGCAAGTTTATCAATGTTAGACTGTGAAGTTCTTTCCTATTATTTCAAGTCAAAATGTTATAAAGTCTTAAGCCTCACTTTATAACCATTTAAAATCATTAATTTACCTAAAATGAAAGCCCAAACCTTATAAATTATCAACAATATCCAATATCCGGCCAGATAATTCAGTTGACGGATATTTTTCAACTATCAGCAGGCATATTCGGGATCCGGTCGGATAGCAAAAAGCTCTATCCAGTGCACCCCAAAAATGAGCTAGGAATTTCCCAATTGGCAGGGTCATAAACACTTCTCAAAGAAGTAGGCCATGTAACTGATGTACTGTACAAGTTTGCCACTATTTGTACAGTATGTTGTTTGTTTTGGTTTGTGTGGACTGTCGAGCATACTTTATAACAGAAGATCTTAGGACAAAACTTAAATTAATAAATGTGCCCTGCATTTGGGATCCATAGCTTGATGAATATCTAAGGACCAAAATTCATTAAAATCTTACAATAATTTCAGCTTAATACAGTATCAATCTCGTACCCAGGTTCTTACCTTCACACAATATAGTATATGGCCAGATAAAAATATAAGATTATAAATACAATATTAATAACAACCCAATATTAATAACAACTTAATTAAAACACCCCCACTAAACCACCTAGCTTTGGCCAAGGCCTAGCTGTGCTGCCCCACTAATTGACACACTTTGCCAGGTCAGAATCATAAATAAAAAATAATGCCCAATACATACATGACAGAGTGCAGCAATTTTGACACACAATACTTCCTCGTCAGTAATTTCTATTTCAGCTTTGTGAATTTGCCTTAACGTTTCAATCATCTTGCCAGCTAGGTAAGCAGTGCCGAGGGAGTGTTCAAATCGATTGTGCGAAGCACCCGGGTACACCCAGTATGTAGCTCCAAGCTGCTTGATGTCTTTCATTCGTTGAAATTCTGGAGTGTGAATGATGCGCATCAACAGTGGTTCTAACTCAATATAGCCATGAACAGGATCATTGAATACTGTGCCATATTCGTCCATGGTGAGTTAAAATACTTTCTGTAACCTAAACCAAATAAGAGTGAATTATTATTTATATACTTAAACCCAACCATTTAATGGAGGACATGCCCTGATGAAAACAAACTACAGTGTACTAAAGACACTTTTTCACACATGTAAAACAGGTGTGTAAATGACACATCAAATGTCTCTGCATGCACAGTTTTTGCATCTTATGGGTTGAGACCCAAAACATGCCTGTATGTAACATTATTGTTCAGATTAATTAAAAGCACCCCATCCATAACATACTAACTGTGAGTATACTGTATGCACTCAAATGTTATTAACCCATTTAGTTGCATTGTGCCCTTGGCTAGCTATTTACTCTGTATTGCTACACTTCTTTTAAATATCAATCTTTCAATATTAAAAAATCCAGTCAGGTAAGTGGAATAAAATTCCCTGTGTTTATACGAGAAAATTTCATCCTGCTTGCCGGGACAATTTTGTTGCTTTGACATGCATTATATCTTTGAACTTTCATTCCTGGCAACTGGACCTGCCCAGTTGTGAGTGTTTATATGGAGAAATTTTCATCCCAGTAAGAGAGATCTTGCAGCTCTTTCAAGCAAAATCTAGGCAACCTGTCACAGCGGATTTGGACTCCTATGGATATGGACCCCCCAGTCCATATCCGTTAGCAGATTCGGACCCCTATGGTACATATCCACTAGCTGGTGTGTACCCCCTTCTGTGGAACTGGACCCGCTAACTACAGAAAAAAGAATTTTTTTATTTAAGAATTAATTATATGAGTAGTTGTGGGCTATCTATGATGAAATTATAGCTAATATTATATTCTCAAGAATCTTAAAACCTCTTTCAGTCTGCATGCTGCAAAAACTATAAGTTCACGTACTGAATATTATGTACTGTGGTCCCAACACTGTACTTTTGCTTTAAATTATTGTTGATTTTTATGAGAAACAATTTTCAGTTGAATGTGCATGGAAATTTAGACAGTTTAATTGAAATTATGATAATGGCATAACTTTGCTTAATGAGTGGCAGCACTCTCCACTTGATGAGTAAAATCTTCTGGCATTAGACAGAGTAAAATATAGACTTGGATCAAGTCTGTCTCTCTACCCATGTTATTGCACCTCGTGCGTCCGATCCCTCGGACTCTTGAGAGATGGACTTGATCCTAGTCTAAGTAAAATACTAAAGTAGGGCGCACCAGGGTGCATTGACACTTAAAGGGTTAATGACAAGAATAAGTTATTGAGATGCTAATTTGATAAAAATTTAGGGTTGAATGAAATGCATCATTTTGTTATGGCCTATGGGCATGTTAATTAAGACAAAAATAATTTGAAATATATTTTCATTTTCCATTTTTATTTGAGCAGTTCAGTGTTAGAGCAATTCCAAGGTGGAAAATACTTGTGAAGACTTCATGCACTCTCACACATTCCAAGATCATAGAAATAAACCTATGAACATTGCAGAAAAATGATAAAATTCATTAGGAGTCCAAATTATAAAACAAACTAGGAGTCCAAATCCGCTAAAGAGCGGATTTCGACTCCTAATTTGTTTTATATTAATAAAGACCCCCATAGGCTCCCCAACCCATATTCGATAGTGAATTTCGACCGGGGGGGGGGGGGGGGGGCGGG
>CACRXK020016954.1:0-10971 GCA_902702795.2 Paramuricea clavata | reverse complement strand
ACAAGGGAAGGAAGTTACGGACTGGAAAGCTGAGGCTCAAAAGTGGAAGAAAGAAACACAACGCCTGCGACGGAACGCAAGGGCCCGAGAAAGACGGGCTGAGGAAAACCGGAGAATCGCAGAGGGTAAGTGGAGGGGTAAGAAAAAATTTGCCAAACTCCAACTGAAGGTGGGTGACAAGCTTAGTAAAATTTGGGAAAAGCCGAGGGAAATCCTGAAACCCATCCTGACCAAACACGCCATTAAGAAAAAGGTAAAAAAGTACGTCATCACCCCAAACGGCAACTACGACCCATCCTACTTCCTAACCATTACGGAAGACGAGGTTAAAACACTCATAAACTCCGAAACGGAACCCAGGAACGTAAGGATGTCCCTGGCCTGTGAAATGGTAAGGAGCGATCCGAAAACTGGGGAAAAAGTGTCAACCATCGCTCACTTCGGATCGAAGAACCACAAACTTATCGGTACGGACGATACGGAAGAAACCCAGAGCATCATGAGGGAAAAGATGCTAAAGTCCTTTTCGGAATATCAGAGGAGGGGCAGTGGATGTAGACTACGAAGGGTTACCCGGCTGGAAATCCACATCGGTGAGTTCCAACCACTTAGGGGTATGAAACACGAACCACTACCCAAATCCATAGCCAGCAAGAAAGCAATTATCAACATGAAGAACGACGACAACGAATGTTTCAATTGGGCTGTAACACGTGCCTTAAACCCTACCGACATCCATCCGGAAAGAATCACAAAAGAGCTCAAGAGGCAATCCGAAGAGTTAGACTGGGAAGTGATTGAATTCCCAACACCGATAGACGGTATTAAAAGATTCGAGAAAAACAACGACGTCGGCATCAACGTGTTCAGTGTCAACGAAAACAACAAGGTCTACCCCTTACGAGTATCAGGAAAGTCCGACCCCATAGGACTCTTCCTATGGAAAAACCACTACAGCGTCGTCAAGGACATGTCCAGACTCGTAGGCTCACAGATCAGCAACAACGCACACAGAAAACACATATGTGATCGATGCGTTAACGCATTCGGATCGGACGAACTCCTGGAAAAGCATCTGGAACTATGTTCGAACAACGACTACCAAAGACACGAGTATCCAAAACCCGGAAGCACCACGAAAATTGAAAACTACGAAAAGATACAGGAATTTCCGATCGTCATATATGCAGACTTTGAATGTTACATCAACAGATTAGATGCAGAAGAGAAAAGTCCAGACAGGTCGAGTACTACACTATACCAGAAACACAACCCTAGTGGATTTGGTTACTACATTAAGTGCTTCGACAACTCCATCTACAAACCCAAGCTGGTACACTATACCCAACAATACGAAGGAGAAGACATAACCAAAAAATTTGTGGACCTTCTCGAGGAGGAAACCCTGGATATCCACGAAAGATTCAAAACGCCGGCCTCTAATAATATGACTCCTGAAGGCATCGAAGACTACTGTATGTCCACACAATGCTATGCATGCGGAGGGGAATTTACGGAAGAGGACTACAAGGTCAGCGACCACTGCCACTACACAGGAGAGAATGGAGGTGCAGCACACAACTCGTGTAACCTCAGGATGAGGCAGTCGAAATTCATAACAGTCCTCTTCCATAACCTCGAAGGATATGATGCCCATTTATTTATCAGGAACCTCGGCGTGAGCAGTAGAGACATCGGATGCATTCCCAAGACGGAAGAAAAGTACATATCCTTTACCAAGGAGGTAGTGGTCGATACATTCAAAAACAAGGATGGTAAGGAAAAGAAGGTCAAAAGGAAATTAAGATTTCTGGACTCCTTCAAATTCATGGCAAGCTCCCTGGATAAACTTTCTAAGGGTCTAGGTAGGGACGACTTCGAAAACCTGAACCTAATGACATCACACTACACCAAGGAGCAACGGGAAATCCTTAAGCAGAAAGGTGTATACCCCTACGAATATATAAACGGGTTCGACAGACTGGAAGAAACATCCCTACCATCCAAGAGCGAATTCTTTAGCAGTCTTACCGACGAAGACATCAGCGACACCGACTACAAGAGAGCACAAAATGTGTGGAACACCTTCGGTATGAAAACCATGAGAGACTACCACGACCTTTACCTTAAGACAGACGTCCTCCTCCTGGCAGACATAATGGAAAACTTTAGAAAGGTATAACACTCCACTGGTATCCATAACAGTCCATAGCTATCTACAAGATTCCACTGGTATCCATAACACTCCATAGCTATCTATAACACTCCACTGGTATCAATAGATATTTTAGATAGATAGATATTTTATTTTTCCATTATACAGTTACAGTTTTGATAAAATATAAAGATACAATTCATATGGAAGGAAGACTAACAAGCCCGTCAGGGCTTTTCTAGTAGTCCACCCTAAAAAATTTAAAAAACAAACTAATATAACAAAGGAGAATAGTGTCAGATAATGTCAGGTTCAAGATATATGAGGTCCACCAATACAAATTAACTTTATAAAGTTATAAATTATTTTTATTTACATTTTTTGTGAGTACAACTAATAATCTTCAGAAGAAAGAAGATATAATTTTAGATTGCACTTAAATATGTATTTACTATCGCTATTTTTAATGTATTCCGGCAACATATTCCACACTACTGTGCATCTGTTTTTTGTGGAATACAATCCATAGTTTGTTTTATTGTAGTGTTTAATTTGTGTAATTTTATAGAGCCTCTGGTATTATGGCAATGAATAACATTGTTTTTTATGCAAAGTGAATCAAATTGAGGTGGTAGTGTATTTTTTACTCCGTTGAATGTGAACAGACCAACGTTGAAAAAAGGGTTGAAGATGAGAAAGTATAAGGCAAAAATGATATTATTTTCAGAATCTTTTTCTGTATCGTTGATACTGACTTTAATCTTGTTTTATAGTTGCTAGCCCATAGTATATTACCGTAATATAAATGTGGGTAAACAAGAGTATGATATAGAGTTATGAGATGTTTTATATTTAGGTAGTGACGAACTTTACAAAGAATGTTAGATACTTTTAATAATTTCTTAGTTATGTAATCAATATGACTTTTCCATGTGTTATAATTAATGACGTAATTATTACGTGGACACCACGCGTGTGTCACGCAATTCTGCGAGCACATGGAATATTAATGTTTTGAGTGGAAGTTCTGAGTAGAGCGAGTTAAGAAGTGATATATAATTTTTAAAAGTTTAATTTTGATTTAAAAACGAGTTGAGTTCAATTATTCGAGTATAGTTCAATTTATTACATGGTCCTTCGAGCCGGATATGTCTACTGAAAAGAGTAAAAGAGCAATTCGACGAGGAAATCGAGCTTTCGTAACGAAAGTTATTCAGACGGCAAATGACGCCATTGACAAGTTTGGTGGAACTCAGGCGGAGAAAGATGCGTTAGAGGGTTGTAAAATCACGTTAATCGATAAGAAAGAATCCATAAGAAAGCTTGATGAAGCTATTCTGAATGAAATTGAAGATGAAGAGAAGATTATGGAAGATATATTTCAGGCTGGCGAAGTGGGTGAGTCGATCAATAAAATGCTTGTTAAAATTGACAATGTTTTGAAGACAGTTGAAGCGAGCAATGTGTCCTCGCCAGGGGGACTGGGTACAACCATGCCTAGCGTAAGTCAGCCAATGTACCCCTCATCAGCCAGAGCAAAATTACCAAAACTGTCCTTGAAGAAATTTGCTGGAAATCCTACTGATTGGCAATCATTTAACGATAGCTATAAAGCTGCTGTTCACACTAATGACAGTTTATCTAAAGTTGACAAATTCAACTACTTGAAAAGTCTGGTGGAGGGTCCGGCAGCTGCAGCAATCGCAGGGTTTTCGTTAACTGATGAAAACTATGAGACTGCTTTTAAACTTTTGGAAGAGAGATTTGCAAATCCACAAATTATAGTTTCCAGTCATGTTGAAGCCCTATTGAAGTTGGAACCTGTTTCTAATATACATGAAATTGTCAAGATTCGAAAGCTGTATGACAGTATTGAAACGCATATTCGTAGTCTAGCGAATTTGAACATAGAAAGTGAAACATATGGGACTCTTCTGATTCCAATGATTCTTGCTAAACTTCCAGAGGAAATGCAGTTGTTGATAAGTCGGAAAGTTGGCAAGGATGATTGGAAATTGAGTTAGAGGCTCGAGAAAGGTGCTTGTTGTTACAAAGCACTACAGAGAAAAAGGACGGTACCAGGAGAACATATGAGCCTAGTACATCATCAGCACTTTTCACGGGAAGTGACAATCGTTCAATTCAGAAATGTGCGTACTGTGGGGAACAACATTTATCATCACGGTGTAATATAATTACAGATATTTCAGCACGTAGAGCTATTCTCCGAAAAAAGGGACGGTGTTTTGCATGTCTGAAGTCTGATCATATAGTCAGACATTGTCCTTCCAAGTTTAAATGCCCGAAATGTGGAAATAACCATCACATTTCTCTCTGTGAAGGTATAAAACCAAGGGAGGACCCTACCAAACCCAACCAGAATCAAAATCAACAACCACCCTTTCAGGCCAAGGGAAATGAAGCATCAACTAATGTTTGTGCAAACAGCAATGTCTCGGTGCTTTTGCAAACTGCAAAGGCTATGGTGGGAAACCCTAATGTCCCCCAACAGCAGAAATTGCAATCGAAAATTGTTTTCGATTCCTGCAGTCAGAGATCTTATATATCAAATCGGCTGAAGAATTCATTGGGTGTCCAAGCTGTTAATAAACAATCCCTTTTGGTTAAAACATTTGGCAATGACTCCCCAAAATTGATGTTGTGTGATCTAGTCCAAGTCTCTATTACAGGCACTAATGGCTTGGAATTGTATGTCAATGCCTTTAGTGTCCCTGTAATATGTAGTCCAATTTCGAACCAATTAAGCAGTAGAAGTAGCAGTCGACATTGACATTCTAATTGGAGCTGACTTCTATTGGAACTTTGTGTCTAATGAGTCAAAAAGAGGTGAAGGACGTGGACCTGTTGCCCTGTCAACTAGGCTAGGGTGGGTTTTGTCTGGCCCCATTGATAACCTTAGTGAAGAATCTAGTTCCACAACCAACTTCGCTGCAACTCATGTATTACAGATTGATGCTACCCCAGTTCAGGATAACCAAAACCCGAACATGACTGAGCAACTTAAAAAGTTTTGGGAGTTAGAGTCTATAGGCATTCGGGATGACGAAAGCTCTGTCTATGACAAGTTTGTTGAAGACGTTAGATTTAATGGGGAGAGGTATGAAGCAAAATTACCCTTTAAAGAGCACCATCCCACCATCCCTGATAACCATGCTGTTAGTGTAAAAAGATTAGGAAGATTAGTTCATCGACTCCAAGATCAACCTGCTCTTCTTACTGAATATGATAAGATAATTCAAGACCAAGTCCAGAAGGGAATTGTAGAACCTGTTGACCCACAAGTTATCCCAAAGGCTGGAAATGTACACTACCTACCCCACAGAGAAGTTGTGAGAGCTGACAAAGACACTACGAAAGTTAGAGTGGTTTACGACGCGTCAGCTAAGACAACAGGACCTAGTTTAAATGAATGTTTGTATACTGGACCTTCTCTAACCCCACTGATTTTCGACATCTTGCTGCGTTTCCGTGTCCACTCGGTTGCCATGACAGCTGATATAGAGAAAGCTTTTTTGAACGTTGCAGTCGCGGAGGAACATCGTGACTTTCTTAGATTTTTATGGTTAAATGACCCCTACAGCAGCAGCCCAAGCGTTATACACCTCAGATTCGCCAGAGTTGTGTTTGGAGTTACGTCAAGTCCGTTCATTTTAAACGCTACCATTCGTCATCAAGTTAATCAATATCTGCTGAATGATCCAGAGTTTGTCTACGAGCTTTTGCGATCCCTCTACGTCGATGACTATGCATCTGGTTGCGAGAGTATACCTAGAGCGTTAGACCTAGCAAGAAAGATTAAATATCGACTTTCGACAGGAGGTTTCAACATGCGTAAATGGCAGACTAATTCACCAGAACTCAAGCAAGTGTTCCAAGTAGATCCCGATTTCGCTGAAGATATTCCTAGTCCTACTGCAGATCCTTTACCAACTATGAACGAAGAAGATTGTGGTTACACAAAATCAGCTCTTGGTGGCCAGAATGATGTGAACAGTAAAGTCCTTGGTCAAACGTGGAATGTCCTGAATGACGAGTTTGAAATTAATTTAGCCAATGTTGTAGCTGGTTATGATCCAAAGAGTTGTACAAAGCGAATTGTGTTGAGCATTACAGCAAAGTTTTATGACCCCCTGGGGCTGATATCACCTGTTATTCTTCAATTAAAGCTGTTGTTCCAAGAATTGTGCAAGAGTAACGTTGAGTGGGATGAACAATTGAGCGAACAGTTTTGTAAAGTATGGGAAACAATATTCTCCAACTTGAGGAACGCCAAAGTGATTTCTATTCCACGCTGTTACTTTCAAGAAACACGAACAGGGTTAATCGAGTTGCATGCATTTTCCGATGCAAGCGAGTCGTCGTATGGTGCTTGCGTGTATATCTTATACGAGCATGAAGCAGGAGTTAAATGCAATTTAGTCGCCTCTAAAACAAGAGTAGCACCCATGAGTGAACAGTCGATACCACGTCTTGAATTGCTTGGATGTTTAATCTCGGCACGATTAGTTGATAACATTCGTAAGGCATTACAAGACGTCTTAAAGATCCATGCTATTTTCTTCTGGTCCGATTCAACGGTTGCACTAAGCTGGATAAGGAGTGTGTGTAAAGAGTACAAACAGTTTGTAGAAAATAGAGTTCAGGAAATTCGAAGATTGACAGATCCAAAGGATTGGAGATATTGCCCAACAAAAGACAATCCAGCAGATATTGCCTCAAGGGGAGAATCAGTATCGAAGCTCGCGGCGGATGATAAGTGGTGGTATGGTCCTACCTTTTTACTAAATCCCAAGGATTCGTGGCCTGTACAGCCGTCGCACGGGGAAGAAAGCAAGAATACGTGGCAAGAGTTGAAGACATCCAAACAGACTGTGATGGCGGCGGTCGTTGATACTGATGTACAACCAGAGCACAGTATAGAGAACTTGCTAAAGCCTTCGAAGTATAGTAAGTTAGAAACTTTACTTCGTGTAACAGCCTATGTGCAGAGATTCGTTGACAATGTAAAACGAAGTTTGAAAGGTGAGGAAATTTTGAAGGGTCTTCTAACTGCTGAAGAACTAGAGGTGGCCGAGAAATCCTGGATTAAGCATGTGCAAGCTTCCTTAACAAAGCTGCCAAAATATAATAAAATGAAACGATCTTTAAGCTTATTTGTGGACGATGAGCAACTTATCCGTTGTCATGGTCGAATCGAAAAGTCAAATCTACCCAACGAAACGAAGTTTCCTATGTTATTACCCAGCGATCATGATTTTACTAATCTCGTAGTTCTGCATTGTCACACTGAAGTTATGCATAATGGCGTTCGGGAAACTGTAACTCAAGTTAGATCGAGATATTGGATCGTAAGAGGGCGACAAGTAGTGAAGAAGATTATCGCTCGATGTTTAACATGTAAACGATTGGAGGGCAAATCTTACGGAGTGCCGCCAGCACCTCCCTTGCCAGAATACCGTTTAGATAACGACGTTGCCTTTTCAAGAGTAGGAGTTGACTATGCTGGCCCATTATTCGTGAAGAACATATATTCTAAGGACAGTAAAATGTATAAAGCGTACATTGTACTCTACACATGTGCGTCGAGTCGCGCAGTTCATTTAGATCTCGCCGTTGATGCAACTAGTGAAACATTTATACGTAGTTTCAAGAGGTTTATGAGTCGCAGAGGAATACCAGGAACAATGATTTCGGACAATGGCAAGACATTTAAGTCGAAGGAATTGAAAGAATTTTGTACATCGAAAAGAATCAAGTGGGTACATATTGTTGCACGTTCCCCATGGTGGGGAGGCTTTTATGAACGTTTAGTTCGGTCAGTTAAAAGATGTTTAAAGAAAGTTCTACGAACTGCCCGATTGACTTACGAAGAATTGCTCACGTTGTTGATTCAAATAGAAGGCGTGTTGAATTTTCGTCCTCTCACTTACTTGTATGACGACAACGATGAACCGTTAACCCCTTCGCACTTTGTACTAGGAAGGAGAGTACTTACTCCAGCGAAGAGCGTAAGTTCAGGTATATCAGACGAAGTTGACACCGCAGAAAGAGCAACACGACGCGAAAGACATTTAAAAACTGTTTTAACGCACTTCTGGAAAAGGTGGAAACAAGAATACTTAACTCAATTGCGTGAATATCATCGTCCTCGCGAAGCGAAGGGTCCAAGTGTTAACAAAGGTGATGTTGTTGTCATTGCAGAAGATAACGTGAAACGTTTAACTGGAATATTGGACAGATCGAAAAGTTGTTAACGGGTCGCGATGGAAATACTCGAGCAGTCGTGGGGCGTACTATCGGTAAAGACGGAAAGGTGACTACATTGGATCGGCCTATTCAAAAGTTGTATCCTTTAGAACTTAAATTGGAACAGGAGCATCCTGAAAACTTTCCAATTACGTTTGTTAAGCATGGACTTAAGGAAAACTGATTAGATTTAATTACTTATTTATATCGTTGAATGGTTCTCACCAGTCAAGGTGGGGAGTATGTTATAATTAATGACGTAATTATTACGTGGACACCACGCGTGTGTCACGCAATTCTGCGAGCACATGGAATATTAATGTCTTGAGTGGAAGTTCTGAGTAGAGCGAGTTAAGAAGTGATATACAATTTTTAAAAGTTTATTTTTGATTTAAAAACGAGTTGAGTTCAATTATTCGAGTATAGTTCACTTTATTACATATATAACGACCACATATTTGATAAAAAAACATTTTTATGGCAAAATGTATCAGAACTGTTCGAAAAGTTTTTTCTCCATGAGTTCTTGATAAGCGTTCTTTTGATCTGACTCTTGAATCAGTCATCTTAACAGTATGTAGGATGTAGTATGTAGGAGGTTTGCTGAATAACACTGAACATGTCCACAACCTTCCGTAATAATATCCATTTATATCCATTAGGATCCTATTGGTTATGCAAATTCGTATTGGCTTAATCCCCTTAATTACTTCAACCTTTGTGTTTTACACATGGAGATTGCTTGGCAAAGCTGCCATCACAATATTTATTTTTCTATCAATGAAACTATATATTTTGAAAATACGCTTGTAAAACCCTCGTTTTTTATTTCGTTTAAAGTAACATAAGCAGTGTGCTATATTATTTGAAATGGTAATTCATCGCATTCGCTATTAATAGTAAATCCCATTCTGTGTCAACTAATTATATTCCCGTAAAATTTATCAAAAAATACGGACATATCTCAAGATGTTTCTGTACCTAGCAGCAACGCACAACAAGCCAATCTTAATCCCTCTATTGTATCACACACGTGGAGGGACGCTAAAAAATGCCTAGTCAGCAAGTTTTGACCGATTTCGCCCCAACATGACCGCGTGACGTCATTGCATATATTACTTATATATTATGTTAATTAGTTAGCGCACCCTCAGCAATCTTACACACCTTCACTCACCCTCATTTTATGAATATTAATTACCTCACCCTCATTGTATGACTATTAATTACCTCACCCTCATTGTATGACTATTAATTACCTCACCCTCATTTTATGAATATTAATTACCTCACCCTCATTGTATGAATATTAATTACCTCACCCTCACTCACCCTCGTTGTATGAATGTTATTTACCTCACCCTCACTCACCCTCGTTCTATGAATGTTAATTACCTCACCCTCAATCGCCCTCATTGTAGGAATATTAATTACCTCACCCTCATTGTATGAATATTAATGGTCTAGGACCTGTATATGAGTTTGTATGCATTTCATTTAGGACAGATAATCTCAACTGTTTTCGGGTAAGTTGACCATGACGGTCAACATGGTAACGCTGCCCGAACCCCAATCCGGGGCGAAACGTCCGAAACTGACCACACCCAAAAACGACGCATTCGCCATGCTGCCATCTACCAAACCATAAAAGCTTTGGCTATTCTGAGGTGCTTATATGGTTCAGAGATGGTACTTTTGGGGGTGCTCATTGGTCAGTGTGAAATGCCTAGCACTAATATTTCACAAGAAAATGGCCATGCAATAATCATAGTTAAACGTCAATTTCTGGCTTGCAACTTCAGATAAACAGCAGTGGACTTACATTACCTTTTTCCCTAAATCTTCTTGATAGAAACATAATTGGTACTCATTTAAATATATTATCACTGGTTTGGTGTAAAATAGTTAATATTTTCTGACCGAAATAATAATTTGAAATGTGCCTACCTCCTGCAAATGGACGTATTTGGCCGAGTTCTCCACTTTACTCCGCTGTTTATCGGCGATCTCGTCGACATCCTACAAAAAATGTAAATCATCTCAGACATAATGGTATCAAGAACATTTTAAACAAGTTTCAACTTGGTTTCAAGTAGATCATACCTGTTTAACCATCGACAAGGTAAATCCACAACTTTGTCCAAATTCGGCGCCATTTTGTCATCCCATGTCGCTTGTTAACAATTCAGCCTTGTTGCTCTTCCATCCAAGCCATTTCCATTCCACTAATAATAAATTTAACCCTTTATAACAGGAGGAAACTAAAAATCTAAACAAAATATAAGAAATACGCCATTTTATCACCATGTAAAATTTTGCTCACGAGTCTTTCAAAACATTCCGTACAAATATCGCGTGACAAAGTAACAGGGACGTGACAGGAGGGTGTGAATTATTTCACGAAGATAGAAGAAGGCTGCGTGAAATAGACTAAAAGCTAAATACAATCATACAAATGTTTGTTTTATTTCTTGTAGCGACAAATATATACATATTATTATTTATTAATATGAAAAAGTCATACAAATTAAATGTTGATTGTTGGTTTA